>CAUOFW020010390.1:209629-219687 GCA_963454935.2 Ilex paraguariensis | reverse complement strand
GGGGAGGGGGGAGGGAGAGGAGAACTTGAACCTTTGGCCTGAAGAAGACAAAGCTTTTACAAAGTAAGAAATACTATTAGACCAAAGACCCATCGGTAGAGTTGGGAAAGTTGCAACTACTGTCGAAGGGGGAAAGATTTGATAGAGCGGAGGCAACATTGAATCACTCTTAACATTGATAATTCTTGCAAAATAAGTGCTATGTTGGGCACATTTTCTTTGTTTTCATATAGAGCTTTGTTAATTTACACAGTGAAAATGCAGGTTAAAAATGTAGTCATAGATTTATTGAATCTGTTGTGTTTGTTGTGAGCTTTTACAAAATTTGGCACACTGAAACCTGTAATCTGTGGGGTGGTAAAGATACATATTTTTGGTTACTCATCAATGAAGTTTTTACCTTTCAAGAAGAAGTCAGACCTTGGGCTGTTATTCAACAGCCTATGAAATCCTACAGAGCACTAGTCATAATTTCTACTCTTGTAACACCTAGTAGCCTAGTAAAAAAAAAAATTGCAGTTTGGTTAGCTTAATTAGAAGAAAGTAGGATGAATTGTCCTCGGACCGCTTCGACTTTTTGGCGGTAAAGATATGTTTATCAAAAAAAATTACCACTGTACTTACCAAATCAATATACACCATTGGTTTTTTTGGTCATTACACCGTTGGTTCAATTTGTCCCATTAAAAAAAGTTTTTGGCATCCACTGACCAATGATCTAATAATTAATGGTGTTTGATAAATAATTTTTAAATCCCTTTTAAATAAGTGTAGCCTTACTCGATTTTTTGAAAACAACATGGCAATCTTTTGATATTTTCCTAAATTACATGGGAACCCTGGACTTTTTAAAGAGTTATATCAAGTAGATCCCTTCTATCACATGACACAAAAAAATATTGGAATAATTGCATTGGAGATTTCCAAAATATAGAATTTGTCTAATTTTGGTTCTCAATATTTTAATTTCATCATTTTGATCTCTGAAATATTAAATACTAGTAATTGCCCGTACCTAAAGGCATTATGAACAAGCAAAAATATCGCAGGCAATTTCCTATGCTCGAAGGCATTGCGTGACACAAAAAATTTCCAATAAAAATAATTGCAATGGAGTCGTGCCTGATTCAAATCCGATGTTAATTAAATACATTGCTATACATGGGTGGGTTCATTGCGATTTTGATCTCTAGCTTAACATAATAGAGAACAAAATAAATGCTACATAAGATTTAAAACAAAAAAAAGAGGGTGTGTTCTTACAAAAAGTGACTAAAATTTTAGAGATTGACAGCCAAGCTGACAGCTTAAACTTTGCGGGGCAGATTTTTCAAGCTAAACAACAGAAATTTTTCCGAACTAAACAACAAAAATTTAAGACACATTAGCTAGCAATGGACTCGTGCCTGAATGTACTCCGTAACACAAAAAATAAAAAACAATTAAAAAAAATAAAAATCCATTTGAAATTATATGATAAAATAATATTCAGTAAACTCTACAAAGAATGAAAATATAAGAAAATCATGTTACATGAATCTATTTTTTCAAGAAAAAATCAATCAATTGTTCCAAGAAAGTCAAACTAAAATGCTTTTATAAATGTAGGAATGGAGATTGTTGGAGTATAGATAGTCTAGGTTTATTAGGATTTCTTTTCCCTTTTTTACCCTTACTATGATTTTTATATTTTGCCTAAACTACAAGGATGTTTAAGTCACTCTGTATTATTTTTGGATATATATACGGGGTTCTACTCTTAATTTGAGTATCCCTTTTCATTCACAACTATCTCAAGTTGGTATCAGAGCCACCAACCCTAACCCTAACCCTAACCTCAAACGTCGCAACCAGCGAAAGACACTGCCACCACTCCACCGCTACCTACCATTGCAATCTTACCCAGCAACTCCATTAAACCTCAATCACCGTCAGAAGCACAACCAGCCTACACCATCATCCTGCAACTCCTCCAGCGAAAAACCAAGATCCCACCATCAAACCCATATCGGTCCACCATCAAAACCGACTGCCCATACACCATACACCATCAAACCCAGCCGAACAGAACCGAACGAACCTAAGACCCAAAGCCGATTGCAACCAACTCCAGCCGACAACTACTCCACGTTGTCGCCATTACCACAGGCCAAACCAGTGACATCTTTCCCAGCGAAACAGCCACGTCGACAAAACAGCCTGCAACTCCATATAAACCAGCAAACCAGCACCCCCTGCCACCGACTGACCGCAAAACCAAGACAAGCATCTCAGTACTTTCCAACATCAAAACCACCGACCAGCATCAATCCAGCCAGCAACAGCAAGCTCACAACAATTCTGCCAACATCCACACCTGCGAAACCAGCAACCACACTTGTGAAACCGACGACAACAAATACCCAGCTAGACATAACAATCCCACCGACATAACAAAAATACCCAGTAGCGAAACACCCAATCCCAAACCACCGACATAACAAATACCCAGCTAGACCAGCCCAGTAGCAAAACACCAAACTTTATCCGGCCCAACTTTACTCAGCTCATCCCCCACTGCCCAAACCCAGATCAGCCTTCGATTTTTGCCTTCGATTTTCACTCTGTCGTAGTGCCGCAGCATGGGACCTTTTAAGTGGGGATGAATCTTCTTCTCCATTGATCTGCTCTTGATGCAGTAGATCACTTATTTATATATTTTTGGATTTCTGGGCACCGTGACTTGATTATTTGGGAGTTTTTTGGACCTTCCCTATTTGTCGCTACTGTTCGACTGAAGGTATATTGTTCTCCCTTATTTTATTCCTCTATTTATCTTAGAGTTATTTTTCTGTCACGGGTGCCCTAGTATTGTTGTTGATATGGCTACTACTGAGGGACTTGAGAACCCTACTGTTGACACCTCTACCGTTGAGACATCTATGGGTACTTCCACTTTTATGTTTGACCAGTATACAGTGCCTACTAGCACAGTTGCATTACCAGCATTACCGGGCATGATCTCTCAAAAAGTTACGGCACAATTGTTGAATGGTCGTAACTTCGCTGAGTGGTCACGCTCATTCCAGCTTTTCTTAGGCCGTGTAGGGAAGCTTGGTTGGCTGACGGGATCTCACCCAAAGCCAGCTGATGCCGACCCTGGATATTCTGCATGGTTCTCTGAAAACTGTGCCATTCTTGGATGGTTATTTGGCTCAATGGAGCCCTCTGTTTGCAGGATCCACCAGTTTCATAGCTCTGTTCCGAAGCTATGGAGCGCATTATCAGAGATGTATTCTCAGTCAGGACGGGGAGTTCGTGTTTATGAGCTTTCTCAGGAGCTCTCATATGCTCGGCAGGGAGATATGACCGTTCAGGATTATTATGGCTATTTGACCCAGCGCTGGCTTGAGTATGAGTCTCTACGTCCTCTTGCTGCTATTCCGAAGATAGAGCCCGAGGGAGCAGCATTCTTGCATACTCGAGAGCAGGAGGATAGGATTCACAAGTTCCTTATGGGGCTTCGTGATGAGTTTGAGGGACCTCGTTCTCAGATCTTGTCGATGTTGACACTTCCTTCTCTTTATGAGGTGTATGGGATGATTGAGCAGCATGAGCGTCGAGTCCGTATTGCATCACTTCCAGTTGCAGCTTTGCCTCCTTCGATTGACCAGATGGCCCTTGCAGCTGCTGTAGGGTCCCGTTCAGGATCCTTAGTCAGGGATGGGCAACGCTCAGACCAGCGCCGTCAGGGCGCCCCAGATCAGCGCAGACGGGGGGATTCCCGTCAATGTGATTATTGTGGCCGACCAGGACATCTCAGGGCTACTTGCTGGAAGCTCCATCCAGAGCTTAAGCCACCTTCTCGCAGCCGTACTGTTGCTATTGCTGAGGTACCACCGCCCACTACCGCCACTCCTGCTACTGCTCCTCCTTGGCAAAGTGATATGGATGCTATCACTTCCCGATTAGATATACTTATGTCTGCTCTGACTTCTCAGAGTCTGACTACTGCTGCTGTCACCACTACAGGTATATCTCGTGCCTTTCACGCTTGTGCCAGTTCATCTCCCCTTTGGATGTTGGACTCGGGTGCGAATGGTCACATGACAGGTGAGGCCCATCACTTCACCACTTTTGACGAGCCATTACATACACAGGTTCAGTTAGCAGATGGAACACATGCCCCTATTGTTAGTAGGGGTACAGTCCGTCTCCCAGATGGCCTTACATTACATTCGGTTTTTCATGCGCCAAAGTTGGCCATGAATCTATTATCTGTACATCAGTTAGCCAGAGATTTTCACTGTGCGGTTGTATTCTTATCTGATTCGTGTTATTTGCAGGACCTGAGTACCAGGAGGATTATTATCAAGGGACATGAGAAAGATGGACTGTATTATCTTGGCAATCCATCTCCAGTTTCACCAATTCCTTCACCTGCACCTGCTTTGTCTTTTTCTGTTCCTAGCTTGCATGCTAGTATTTTACCTAGTAGTTGTCGTTATGATTTTTCGTCACAAACTGTTCAATTGTGGCATGACCGTTTTGGACATACAAATTTTAAATATTTATGTATGTTGTTTCCTGCTTTGAGTAATGCTTGTGTTGGTGGTAAACTTGATTGCGTTATCTGTTCCCTATCAAAACATGTTAGGGCCAATTATATTCCTCGCATGCACCAGTCACCCAAGCCATTTGACCTAATACACTCTGATATTTGGGGACCCTCTCCCGTTACTGCTCTGTCAGGTGCCAGATATTATGTGACATTTATAGATGATCATACCCGTTGTACTTGGGTCTACCTTTTGCATAGGAAGTCTGATGTGCTCCCTATAATCACTCAGTTTTTACAGATGATTAAGACACAATTCGATGTCATTGTTCGTGCTCTTCGTTCGGATAATGCCAAAGAATATGTGTCTGATGCTTTAGTGTCTCACCTTTCTTCTCAGGGTATCCTTCAGCAACTCACTTGTCCATATACTCCTGAGCAAAATGGTGTTGCTGAGAGAAAAAATAGGAGTTTGATAGGGATGGTACGTTGTCTGCTTAGAGGCATGAGGGTACCAAAATCTTATTGGCATTTTGCTGTTTTGACTTCTACCTTTCTGTGCAATCGTACGCCGAGTCGTGTTCTTCAGCATAAGGCTCCCTTACAGGTCTTATTTCCTGAGCGGACACTTTTTCCGGTCCCCCCTCGTGTTTTTGGATGCACATGTTTTGTTCAGGATCGGTCTCCTACTCGTCATAAACTTGATGATAAAGCGATTCGTTGTATCTTTGTGGGCTATTGTCATCAATCTAAGGGGTATCGATGTTATGATCCTATTAGGCGTCGTATGTATCACAGTCTAGATGTTACCTTTCTTGAGCATATTCCTTATTTTTCTTTCAGTCCTTTGTCTGCCCCTCCAGTTGATGATACTCCCTTTGATTTTCCATTACCACAAGAGTCAGAGTCATTGATCACTATCCCTACAGGGTCATCCGTTTTTCCTCCAAAGGAGTCACTCATCCCTGTCAGTACAGAGTTACCAGTCTCTCTTCCTTTGCAGGTGTATGCTCGTTGTCCTCGCTCTCATCACCCTGCTGATATCCCCTCTACCTCAGGCGATGCAGGTAATACTTCTCAGTTTGTTGAGCATATTGATGCACCTGTTGTTAGTACTGATGAGATTACAGGTGCTGAGCCAGTTACTTTACCTGATAAGATATTATCAGTAGAGGATGGTGATTTAGGGCGTCGTTATCCAAGGCGTGATCGCCGTCCAGTTGATCGATATGGTTGGACCGCCAAGATTTTATATCCGATCTCTGCTTATGTTTCTTATGGTAATCTGTCTCCCACATTTCGAGCTTATACTATGGCCTTATCAGATACGCTGGTTCCTCGCTCTATTTCGGAAGCTATGCGGGAGCCCCAGTGGGTTCTTGCCATGCAGACAGAGATGGACGCTCTTCAGCGTAATCATACATGGGATCTTGTCTCCTTACCTTCAGGGGTGAAGCCTGTTGGCTGTCGCTGGGTTTACACCCTGAAGTTTCTTGCGGATGGTACTATTGATCGTTACAAGGCTAGACTTGTGGCGAAGGGCTTTACTCAGGTACCAGGTCGTGATTTTGGTGCTACATTTGCCCCCGTGGCAAAATTGACTACTGTTCGGTTAATTATTTCTCTGGCTGCGGAGTACTCTTGGCCTCTTCATCAATTAGATGTGAAGAATGCGTTTCTTCACGGTGATCTGGACGAGATTATTTATATGGATGCACCACCGGGCTTTCGTGGTGAGGGGGAGTATGCTGGAAAGGTATGTCGACTGCGTAAGTCTCTTTATGGACTGAAACAGTCGCCACGAGCCTGGTTCTCTCGCTTCAGTGATGTAGTCATACGATTGGGGTTCACCAGGTGTCATTCTGATCATACCTGCTTTATTCGACGGAATACTTCTGGACAGTGTGTCATCCTTCTGGTATATGTTGATGATATTATTATTACTGGTGATGATGTTTCTGGGACTGCGCAGGTCAAGATAGACCTTGGGAAGGCCTTCGATGTGAAGGATCTTGGATTTCTGCGATACTTTCTTGGGATTGAGGTTGCCCGTAGAAGCAGAGGTATTGTTCTTTCTCAGAGAAAGTATGTTTTGGATCTTCTTTCAGACACTGGGATGTTGGGGTGCAAACCGGCATTATCACCTATGATTCCAAACCTGAAGCTTACTGCTGAAGGTGAGGAGTTGAAAGATCCGACAGTTTATCAAAGATTGGTAGGTAGACTTATCTACTTAGCCAATACTAGGCCGGACATTTCATTCGCAGTCAGCCGAGTTAGTCAGTTCATGCATAGGCCATGTCAGCCTCATCTTGATGCAGTTTATCATATTCTTCGGTACCTCAAGTCTTGTCCTGGACTTGGGTTGTTTTATGCATCAGGATCTCAGACCGGTTCTCTAGCCTGTTATTCAGATTCAGATTATGGGGGAGCATGTGATGGTCGATCTACTACGGGTTTCTGTGCTTTTCGAGGGACTCATCTTATCTCTTGGAAGAGCAAGAAGCAGGCAGTTGTCTCCCGCTCGTCCGCAGAGGCAGAGTATCGGGCATTGGCACTTGGCACATGTGAGATTATCTGGCTACGATCGATTCTTGACGAGTTGGGTTTTTCAGTGACCTCTCCATCCACATTATATTGTGATAATCAATCTGCTATTCAGCTCGCTTCTGACTCTGTACTACATGAGAGAACGAAGCATATAGAGATCGATGTTCACTTTCTTCGGGAGAAGGTCAGCAGTGGTCTTGTTACTCCATCGTTTGTGGGGACCAGTGATCAAGTTGCGGATGTTTTTACCAAACCTGTCACTCTGTCTATTCTTCGGGACTCCGTTGTCAAGCTTGGCTTAGTTGACATTTTTGCGCCTAGCTTGAGGGGGAGTGTTGGAGTATAGATAGTCTAGGTTTATTAGGATTTCTTTTCCCTTTTTTACCCTTACTATGATTTTTATATTTTGCCTAAACTACAAGGATGTTTAAGTCACTCTGTATTATTTTTGGATATATATACGGGGTTCTACTCTTAATTTGAGTATCCCTTTTCATTCACAACTATCTCAAGTGAGATCATAGAAGCTCACTTCTGTTTCCTTCTCAAAGGGCTTCGGCGACACAAATCAGTGTTTTTCAAACACTTTTGCAATTGACATCTTCATCCATACCCTACAATAGGATTATCATGACATCTGCAATGGCCAAAATCTCCGGTTCTTCCTTAAAATTCAGCTCAATAAGCCCTAGTACTGGATTCGCTAGCTCCACATTGAAATGCCACTCATCTAAAGTGACACCTCCAAAAAAAAATCCCACACTTCAACCATGCAATTCACAAAGCAATGATATCAGAACATTACAGAAGAGTAGAGAGCAAAGTGCCCAAAAATAGGCTAGAACATAACATATGCTAAGACTGGAACATATCATACACAAATTTGCTTTGTGTGTGTAGGCTGTGTGGTGAGTGTTATAGGGTTTTGTGTTGTGTTTGTGTGTGTGTTGTGCGTGCGCATAGTGTTGTGTTAGGGGCATGTGGTCGAACATTTTGTGTGTGTGTGTTGTTCGTTTTGCATGTGTCATGTGTGTTGTGCAATGTGAAAACTTAATTGATAAACTTAGGACTTTAAATTGCACTAAATTGACTCAAAGTTTGTAGAGATCACGGACTCAAGACTTTAAATTGAAAACATAATGAACTCACAAAGTTATCATAAATCAAACTCACCAAAAATTGATGAACTCTATGAACTGATTGCTGTCAATGCTAAATAGTCATTGAGGTTACTGTTTATACATGAAAATCAATTAATGATCAAAGCATGTTATATGCCCATTGAAACATATTACAATCAGCTTGACCAACTGTTCTCCAACATCTGTTGTGATCAATAAAATGTCTCAATCGACAGATAGTTCTTAAGAGATTGTTTGTGGATGGGTTCAATTGTCTTATTTAAGGACTTCTTTGGATAAAGTTTTAAAGTAATGAACACACAGAATGATAATTTAACAAAAGTGAATTCCTTTATTATTCCGATCAAATGGGGTTCAGTTACTAAGAGACTGAATTAAGCCTTTGATTACAATTCCTTCTTGTCTGTCTTTTATAACCACTCCCTTCAACGATTTCTCTATCCATCGATGGTTAGTTGGCTTGTAACTCCCAAGAAGTTACTCTCCTTTTTCAAACAAAGTAATGGCCAATCATCTCCCGCCTCTTCTTTAGATTCTAACATGTGGCAATTTTTTAATATCTTTAGGCTTGCAAACTAATCATGCATCGAATGTTCTTATAATTTTATTTTTTAAGTCCAAACAATGCCCCCTCATTTTATGGAGTTTAACTCTAATTAACTCAAATAAATGAACGGTCATTACTGTTGCCTTCCTTAAACACATGTTTAAAAGTTTTAGCAGCTAAACTGTTCCCTTTACTTCCCTCGTCTACCTTTTACTTCTTGCCTTCAAAATCTATGGCGATTCTTCTCCTGTTGATTCCAATGGCTCCTAACAAGAAAAACCTTCCATCCTTAACTACCCCTGAGATCCCCTTCTCACCGAGATTCGCTTCTGACCTTAAGCAAGCCACAAATGAGTCTGTAGATCAAAGAGTTTTAATCGCCACCCCTAATTCAAATGGGGTTTTTATTCTTGGTCCTTATTTCAAATCATACATCTGCGAGGGGTTCTCTGACTACTATCCTGTTCATGAAGGTGAAACCTTAATGCTGAATCAATCCCAGCTCTCATGGAAATCATGGAATCAAGGAACCAACCCACTTTGTTCATGGATCAACCCTGACCAACGCTGGATTGATTGGGTCAACAAAATGGAAACTCTTTATGCCTCTCAATGGAGACGACTGGGCATTTTTGGAATGACCAAGCTCTCTACTCATGATTTGCATATGAAAAAGTTGTCGATTAGCACCGCTGCATGTTTCTCGTCCCAGCCATATAACGCCATGCTTCTTCCCATAGGCATGATGTCCCCCACAATTATAGATATATCCTACTTGACTGGAGTCCCATCGACAGGTATGGAAGTGAATGTCTATCTTTGTACTAATACTGGTCGCGATTTTGTCAATTTGCCTTCTAGCATAGGATNATTATGGGGGAGCATGTGATGGTCGATCTACTACGGGTTTCTGTGCTTTTCGAGGGAATCATCTTATCTCTTGGAAAAGCAAGAAGTAGGCAGTTGTCTCCCGCTCGTCCGCAGAGGCAGAGTATCGGGCATTGGCACTTGGCACATGTGAGATTATCTGGCTACGATCGATTCTTGA
Source organism: Ilex paraguariensis (assembly GCA_963454935.2). Lineage (NCBI taxonomy): Eukaryota > Viridiplantae > Streptophyta > Magnoliopsida > Aquifoliales > Aquifoliaceae > Ilex > Ilex paraguariensis. The sequence goes on along the minus strand of CAUOFW020010390.1, from coordinate 209,863 downwards.
CGAGTTGGGTTTTTCAGTGACCTCTCCATCCACATTATATTGTGATAATCAATCTGCTATTCAGCTCGCTTCTGACTCTGTACTACATGAGAGAACGAAGCATATAGAGATCGATGTTCACTTTCTTCGGGAGAAGGTCAGCAGTGGTCTTGTTACTCCATCGTTTGTGGGGACCAGTGATCAAGTTGCGGATGTTTTTACCAAACCTGTCACTCTGTCTATTCTTCGGGACTC
>CAUOFW020010390.1:177657-209109 GCA_963454935.2 Ilex paraguariensis | reverse complement strand
CGATCTACTACGGGTTTCTGTGCTTTTCGAGGGACTCATCTTATCTCTTGGAAGAGCAAGAAGCAGGCAGTTGTCTCCCGCTCGTCCGCAGAGGCAGAGTATCGGGCATTGGCACTTGACACATGTGAGATTATCTGGCTACGATCGATTCTTGACGAGTTGGGTTTTTCAGTGACCTCTCCATCCACATTATATTGTGATAATCAATCTGCTATTCAGCTCGCTTCTGACTCTGTACTACATGAGAGAACGAAGCATATAGAGATCGATGTTCACTTTCTTCGGGAGAAGGTCAGCAGTGGTCTTGTTACTCCATCGTTTGTGGGGACCAGTGATCAAGTTGCGGATGTTTTTACCAAACCTGTCACTCTGTCTATTCTTCGGGACTCCGTTGTCAAGCTTGACTTAGTTGACATTTTTGCGCCTAGCTTGAGGGGGAGTGTTGGAGTATAGATAGTCTAGGTTTATTAGGATTTCTTTTCCCTTTTTTACCCTTACTATGATTTTTATATTTTGCCTAAACTACAAGGATGTTTAAGTCACTCTGTATTATTTTTGGATATATATACGGGGTTCTACTCTTAATTTGAGTATCCCTTTTCATTCACAACTATCTCAAGTGAGATCATAGAAGCTCACTTCTGTTTCCTTCTCAAAGGGCTTCGGCGACACAAATCAGTGTTTTTCAAACACTTTTGCAATTGACATCTTCATCCATACCCTACAATAGGATTATCATGACATCTGCAATGGCCAAAATCTCCGGTTCTTCCTTAAAATTCAGCTCAATAAGCCCTAGTACTGGATTCGCTAGCTCCACATTGAAATGCCACTCATCTAAAGTGACACCTCCAAAAAAAAATCCCACACTTCAACCATGCAATTCACAAAGCAATGATATCAGAACATTACAGAAGAGTAGAGAGCAAAGTGCCCAAAAATAGGCTAGAACATAACATATGCTAAGACTGGAACATATCATACACAAATTTGCTTTGTGTGTGTAGGCTGTGTGGTGAGTGTTATAGGGTTTTGTGTTGTGTTTGTGTGTGTGTTGTGCGTGCGCATAGTGTTGTGTTAGGGGCATGTGGTCGAACATTTTGTGTGTGTGTGTTGTTCGTTTTGCATGTGTCATGTGTGTTGTGCAATGTGAAAACTTAATTGATAAACTTAGGACTTTAAATTGCACTAAATTGACTCAAAGTTTGTAGAGATCACGGACTCAAGACTTTAAATTGAAAACATAATGAACTCACAAAGTTATCATAAATCAAACTCACCAAAAATTGATGAACTCTATGAACTGATTGCTGTCAATGCTAAATAGTCATTGAGGTTACTGTTTATACATGAAAATCAATTAATGATCAAAGCATGTTATATGCCCATTGAAACATATTACAATCAGCTTGACCAACTGTTCTCCAACATCTGTTGTGATCAATAAAATGTCTCAATCGACAGATAGTTCTTAAGAGATTGTTTGTGGATGGGTTCAATTGTCTTATTTAAGGACTTCTTTGGATAAAGTTTTAAAGTAATGAACACACAGAATGATAATTTAACAAAAGTGAATTCCTTTATTATTCCGATCAAATGGGGTTCAGTTACTAAGAGACTGAATTAAGCCTTTGATTACAATTCCTTCTTGTCTGTCTTTTATAACCACTCCCTTCAACGATTTCTCTATCCATCGATGGTTAGTTGGCTTGTAACTCCCAAGAAGTTACTCTCCTTTTTCAAACAAAGTAATGGCCAATCATCTCCCGCCTCTTCTTTAGATTCTAACATGTGGCAATTTTTTAATATCTTTAGGCTTGCAAACTAATCATGCATCGAATGTTCTTATAATTTTATTTTTTAAGTCCAAACAATGCCCCCTCATTTTATGGAGTTTAACTCTAATTAACTCAAATAAATGAACGGTCATTACTGTTGCCTTCCTTAAACACATGTTTAAAAGTTTTAGCAGCTAAACTGTTCCCTTTACTTCCCTCGTCTACCTTTTACTTCTTGCCTTCAAAATCTATGGCGATTCTTCTCCTGTTGATTCCAATGGCTCCTAACAAGAAAAACCTTCCATCCTTAACTACCCCTGAGATCCCCTTCTCACCGAGATTCGCTTCTGACCTTAAGCAAGCCACAAATGAGTCTGTAGATCAAAGAGTTTTAATCGCCACCCCTAATTCAAATGGGGTTTTTATTCTTGGTCCTTATTTCAAATCATACATCTGCGAGGGGTTCTCTGACTACTATCCTGTTCATGAAGGTGAAACCTTAATGCTGAATCAATCCCAGCTCTCATGGAAATCATGGAATCAAGGAACCAACCCACTTTGTTCATGGATCAACCCTGACCAACGCTGGATTGATTGGGTCAACAAAATGGAAACTCTTTATGCCTCTCAATGGAGACGACTGGGCATTTTTGGAATGACCAAGCTCTCTACTCATGATTTGCATATGAAAAAGTTGTCGATTAGCACCGCTGCATGTTTCTCGTCCCAGCCATATAACGCCATGCTTCTTCCCATAGGCATGATGTCCCCCACAATTATAGATATATCCTACTTGACTGGAGTCCCATCGACAGGTATGGAAGTGAATGTCTATCTTTGTACTAATACTGGTCGCGATTTTGTCAATTTGCCTTCTAGCATAGGATGGGGCAAAATTTTCAGCATTCTCCAAATGAAAAAAAAAAAAAAAAAAAAAAAGAGTGTCCCAAGTAAGTTTACCATCCATAATTTTAAACTATACGATGGAAAAATAGATCCAATTGTGCACATCCATTATTACAGAAAGCTGATGGAAGTCCACAGAAACAATAAAGCCTTATTATGCACAATGATCCCTAATAGCCTAGGCAAGTTTACAATGAAGTGGTTTGACAGCCTAGCTATGAATGCAGTCGACAGCTAGATACAACTCGGTTCATTACCAGCAGTCGACAACCAAAGGATGTTGGGGCTCTACTCTACTTGAAGAAGAAAAATGGAGAGATGATCCATGAGTTTTCTCATCGATATTGGGAGACTATGAATGAAATCAAAAGTTGCAATCTCGAGATTGCTGTCGCCCCCTTCAAGATTGGTTTACCAAAGGAGAACCAACTATACCAGTCATTGACTAGAAGACTGACACTTGACTTGGAAGAACTTATGGCCAGAGTGGAGAAGTATGATAAGGTTGATAATGACCTCAGTAGGGAGGTAAACTGAGATCCACCTAACAAGAAAGATATCAGGAAAGGGAGACAGAACACACAATCTCGGTTTGGGCAAAAGGGAAAGGAAAAGGAGTGTTTTTCATCAAGATCCTCATTTTTCAGGGTAAACACCATATTCAAAGAGCCAATCTATCAAATCTTGTCCCCAATAAAGGGAAATTCATTCTTCAAGTGTCCGAACAAACTAGGAGGAGACCCAGAGAAGAGGAACTACAATCTTTGGTGTTCTTATCACTATGATATAGGACACATGAATAAGAATTGTCATTCTCTAAAGCACCACCTCAAAGAACTCATCCAGGCCGAATACCTCTTGTAGTTCGTGGAGACTAAAAAGGGAAAGATCAACGTGAACAACAAAGAACACAGCTCGGGAATGGCAGCACAGTCTGGCAAGAGTGATCGACTTGATACATGCAGCCACCAACCTGAACATGACAACAAATAATTCAGCTCGGGCATACATACAAAAGGCTACCCAAATAATAGAAATTTATCAGGTCAGTGTACCATCCGATAACCACAAGAAATAGAAAATTGATCGATTAGAAAGATTAATTAGTTTCTTTGATAGTGACTTGGCAGAGGTTCACCATCCACATAACGTCACCCTTATCCTCACTTTACGAATAGCCAACTTTGAAATGGGGAGAGTCTTGATTGACCAAGAGAGATCTTTAAAAATAATGCACTCCGGGTTATTTTTCAAGCTTGGGTTAAACGAGGAAGACTTGAAGCCTACAAACATTCCATTAGTTAGATTTAGTGGAAAAATGATCCTGCCAAAAAAGAGAATAACTCTACCAATACAAGTCGGCCCGATGGGCAAAATGACTGAATTATTGGTTATTGATACAAACTCAACTGACAACGCCATTATAGAGTGAACTTGGCTGAGCTGAAGGCGATCCCTTACACGTATCACTACATCTTGAGATTATTGATTGAAGAAGGAGTCTTCGATATTCATGGGGACCAAGTTAGTTTAAGGAACTTTTTGTTCGCCTCGATAAAAGGAAAAGAGATTAAAGACCACCAAGAAAGGGATGTAACATCCAAACCATCCAAGAAATAGCAATTAAAGCATAAGAGGTTGGACATCAAAGAACCGTTAATCGGGCTGATGTAATAGGCAGTTGAAGAATTAAAGACAATATACCTAGAAAAGGGCACTAAGAAGTTTTTCTTAGTGGGCTTCTCACTGCTGCCATACGAATAGAAAGCATTGGAGGCTCTCCTCAGAAGAAATATTGATGTGTTTGCTTGGACTCCTTATGAAATGCCAAGAATTCACCCTGAAGTCATATGTCACCACTTGAGCGTTGACCCGGCTTGCAGACCGGTTAAGCATAAGCAAAAAAGGCAGCACAACATAGAAGTCGAGAAATTATTGGTGACATAGTCAATCAAAGAGGCACAATATCCGACCTAGCTATCCAACACAATAATAGCTAAAAAGAAGAGTGGAAAATGGAAGGTCTGTGTAGATTTTATCGGCCTCAACAAAACCTATCCAAAGGATAGCTTCCCATTGCTAAAGATTGATCAGCTGGTTGATGCAGCTTCAGGACATGAGCAGATGAGTTTCATCGATGCCTACAAAGGTTGCCATTAGATTCTCTTTTTTGATCTAGACTAGGAAAAAATTTTGTTCATCACACCAGAAATGGTATATTGCTACAAAGTCATGTCGTTTGGAATCAAGAATGCCGGAACAACGTACCAAAGGTTGGTGACAAGGATGTTCAAAAAAATGTTGGGAGATACAATGGAAGTTTATATCGATGACATGATGGTTAAGAGTTAGAAATCAACCGACCACCTAAGCAACTTGTAGAATACTTTCGATGTATTACGGGAGTATCGAATGAAGCTAAATGCCTCTAAATGTGCCTTTGGGGTCGGCTCAGGGAAATTCCTAGGATTCCTTGTCATTAACCGGGGCATTGCGGCCAATCTCAACCAATTGCAAGCTTTGATTAAATTATAATCCCCCAGAACGATCAAGGATGTGCAGAGGCTGACTGGCATTGCAACCACCCTTAATAGATTCATATCGAGATCTTCAAATAATTGCACACCATTCCAATTGCTTCAACAAAAAGGAGGAGTATGGCCCCAGGATTGTAAAGATGAATTCAATAATTTGAAATCATATTTGGCCACCCCTCCATTGTTAGAAACATCGAAGCCAAGTGAGCATTTGTTCCTCTACCTAGCCATTTCTAAACATGTGGTTAGTGGGGCATTGATGAAGACCTATCAAAAAGGAATGAGTATGATCTACTATGTAAGTAAAATGCTTCTCGATGCGGAGACAAGAAACTTACCACTCGAGAAACTGGCGTTGACACTCATAAGCTCTGCCAGCAAACTGCGACACCACACACAGTAATGGTACTCACAGAACAACCACTTAGGGCACTCTTTAGGAAGATCGATCTATTAGGAAGAGTGTCAAAATGGGCCATTGAACTAGAAGAGCACAACATCAACTTTGAGCCCCGAACAACAATAAAGGGTCAAGTGGTCACCGACTTCTTAGCTAAATTCATTCCTAGAGTGGACCGAGCCACCATTGACCCTCCAATAGCTCCAAGTACCATGAAGAATGACATTGCCGGGGAGAACCGTCCAGACGTCTGAAATAGCTGGAAATTGAACGTTGATGAAGGATTAAATTAAAAAAGGGCATGAATAGACCTAGTCTTGGAGAGCCTAGAAGGTGGCGTGCTAGAAAAAGTAGTGACATTGAATTTCTTAGCATCAAACGAAGTAGAATATGAAGCTTTCCTGGCCAGGGTAACGCTTGCGACCGACTTAGGTGCCAAGCATCTGCAAATTTTTTCCAACTCATAGCTAGTAGTAAATCAATTATTGGGAGAATACTCAGCAAAAGATGAGTGACTAATAGCCCACTATGAGTTGGCCAAGGAAGAACTTGTCAGTATTCCAAGATTTATTATTTAGCATGTTGCAAGGGCCAAAAACTCACATGCTGACACACTGGATGTGTTAGCATCTGTCCATAAAGAGATAAGATTTGGGCTATAATGGTCAAGTGCAGAGATAGGCCGAGCATAGAGTTGTAAAGGGCATTGAACATATTACAAACTGAGTAAAGGCCCAATTTGATGGATCCCGTCACTAGCTATCTTGAGAACGGGCAGCTTCCCAAAAAATAAGAGACACACAAAGTACGACTAAAGGCAGTAAAATTTTGGTTATCACCAAGTAGAGAGTTGTACCGTTGCTTGTTCAAAGGCCCCTACCTACTCTGCGTACACCCTGCAAGGGTTCAATATTTTCTCTTTGAAATCCACGAAGGAAATTGTAGGGCCCACACAAACAAAAGGTCACTCACACAACGGGCGCTTTCCTAGGGATATTGTTGGCCTTACATGCAAAAGGATGCACAACAATACATAAGTCATTGTAAAAAATGTTAGAGGTTCTCCCCAATACCAAGGAAACTGGCACAAGACTTGATTCCTCTCACGAGTCCATGGCCTTTTGCATAATGGGAGTTGGATATTATCGGGCCATTACCTAGAGCACCCAGAAACAAAAAATACAATCTTATAGGAACTGACTACTTCAAAAAATGGGTGGAGACTAAACCTTTGGCCAACATTCTCAACACCAACATAAAGAAGTTCGTGTGAAAAAATATCATCACAAGGTATGGCATACCAATGGCGTTAATCTCTGATAACGGAACCCAATTTGATTGTGGGTCGTTCAAGGCATTTTGTCAGCACTATGGGATTTGAAATCATTATTCCACCTCCGCATATCCATAAAGTAACGAATAGGCAGAGATATGAAATAACACTATTCTTGATGGAATAAAGAAGAGGTTAGAAAGGGCAAACGATAAATTGGTGAAAGAGTTACCCAGCGTTTTGTGGGCTTACCGAACCACACCGTGCCATGCAACAGGGAAAACTCCCTATGCACTAGCATATGGAATAAAATTTTTGGTGCCTTTTGAAAATCTGTCTCCCTACAATTCGAATCGAGCTTGCAAGTAGTGGGAAAAACAAAAACGCCATAACCAAAGAGTTAGATTCAGCAGAAGAGAGAAGAGAGTCCACAACTATAAGACTGACAACTTATCAATAGTAGATATGCCGAGCATATAACAAGAAATTACACTCTCGAGCCTTTAGTGTTGGGGATATGATTTTAAGGAAGATAGTGAGTTCCACCAAGAACCCAACGGATGGTAAGCTCGGGGCCAATTGGGAAGGACCTTACAAGGTCATGCAGGTCGAAGAAAATGAGTCTTACAAACTTGAAACCATGGAGGGAAGCCACTTCCATGATCATGAAACTCAGCCTTGACCTGCTGACACGTAAGACATCGACTAACAAAGTCTTCAATGTGTCTTTTTGTCCCACTCCAATAATACTAACAATGAAGATCGTGGTACATTTTCGCGCCATTTGGATGTACAACAAAGTAGGAGCAATGAATCTCCTCTCTCAAATCCACAGACTAGGGAAGCAAAACTCTTCTCCTAAACTGAAGACTATCATCTACGTGAATGGTACAGCCCTCATCACCCGTACCTGACTGTACGCGGTCCTTGATGGATAATATTTTTCTATCCTACCTATGGGACTCGATCACTTTGCTCAATAGAGAAGGCATCACCGCTAGAATTCTCAAAGTGCCTTGAGCCTAACTCCTATAGTGTAGCTCGAATTATCCCACAGTCTCAAGTATAAGCCACTCCTAGGAAGCTATAATAGCTAAGATTTTTCGTGACTTCTAGCTGAATGCATCAGCCACCACATTTGCCTTACCAGAATAATAATGCAAAGTAAAGTCATAATCCTCCAGGTACTTCATCCATCTACGTTACCTCATATTATGCATAAGGTCCGAGAATGCCGTTGGGGCATTCGTCAATCCAAATGACATAACAGTGAACTCGAAATGCCTATGTCACGTTCTAAATGTCGTCTTAGGGATATCGACCTCCCTAATCCTCAATTGATGGTATCCCATGCACAGATCTATCTTAAAGTAGACTCGTGTCCCTCTCAGTTGATCAAACAAATCATCAATTTACTGCAATGGGTACCTGTTCTTGATGGTGGCCTGATTCAACTATCGGTAGTCTATACAAAGTCTGAGGGTCTTGTCATTCTTCTTCGCAAATAATACTAGAGCGCCCAATGTGAGGTACTCGATCTAATGAAATCTTTGTCCAATAATTCTTGTAACTAGACCTTAAGTTCTTACAGCTCTGCAAGTGTCAATCTGTGTGGTGTTATAGAAATAAAGATGCATCAAGTTGTAACTCAGTGGTAAATTCTACATCCCGATGTGGATGAAAATCCCATAACTCATACAAAAAAACGTCTGCATACCCACAAACTACCTGAGGGAAACCCATCACTTGTCTTGTCTATTCCTCAAGCGTAAGGCTCGCAAGCCAACCCATCAATTGTCAGTGCAATCGGGAATCATATACGACTTGGGGGCAAAGTATCATGTTTTTCTCCCTAAAACTTAAAAGAAACACCCTCTAGTGTATAGGTAATGGCCCCCTTTCGATTACAATCGATGACGATTCGGTGTGCCGCCAACCAATTCATCTCGAGGATGACATCAACCTCTGACATATCCATGACCCTAAAGTCCACAGTGATTAGAATCCTGAAGATCTCTAGCTCAGACCTCCGATATATCTGATCAATACAAACCCTAGCCACTATGGGAGGATTCACATGCAATGTCTCTTCTAAGGCCTCAACCTCTAAACCCAAATCCTTTAGACACGATGCAGATATGAATGAATAAGATGTATCAGAGTCAAATAATACCCTTACCCATAAGCGAGAGAATAGAAATGTACTCTGAATCACCGACTGATTCACCAGTCAGTCTGAGAAATGACGACGTAGACTTGCCCCTGAATCCCTTAAGTCCCAGCTTGTAAGCCCTACCCTCGACCTCAGCCCATGCCCTGGCCTATCTGACCTGATTACGGAGTCCTTGCTCGTGAATTAGTAAGGGTCTGTGCAACACCTTAGAACTAGAACTGATTTCTCTGGCCCATGGTAGGGTAGGGAGAAATGAAGAACATTTGTGGATGCTCCACTAATGACTAGGACTGAGACACCCTATAACTCTGGGATCCCTGCCTCTGAGGACAATCCTGCTTTAAGTGACATGATTGGTGGCATATGTAACAAGTTTATCAGGTGGCCCTGAAATTTCTCCCACCTTGGGAGGATTGGCCTTGATAGCTATGACCCTACCCTTGATACCCTTGTTGGATAGCTGTCATTTACTTGATTTCCGAACTAGAAGAAGAAGATTGGTCCTCTATCTTCTAATCCTTAGAACCAGCCTCTCAGATGCTCCTTGCATCTTCGACTTCCCTCTCAATGGTCATGGTCATCTCGATCATTGAGTCCAAGTCTTGTAGGTAGTGGACCACAACCTTTCCCTGAATGGACAACTTCAAACCATCCTCGAACCTTCTTGCTTTGTCCAAGTCTGTGGCCACGTAATCATTGGCAAAAAATGCTAGTTCAATAAACTTAGTTATGTATTCCATCACCTTCATAGTCTCCTATTTCAAATCCAAGAATTCTCGGGCTTTTGCTTTTCAAATAGCCAACAGAAAGTACTTGCTCATGAAGAGCTCTCAGAACTCTCCCCAAGTCATTGTCTCTATGTTCTTTGAGGCTTTTGCTCAATTCCACCACAGATAGGCATCTTTCTCAAGTCGAAATACAGCAAGCCTTACCTTAGTGATATTGGATGTGATCTTCATGGCCTCCAAGATCTTGTCTAATTGTTGGAAGCAATGGTCGACTACCATCGTATCCACCCATCCCATAAAGGTCAGTGGTTTGTGTGCCTTGAACCTTTGGAGGTTGTTCGATCCTCCTTAGCTCATGTTGGCACTGGCTTGCGTAAAGGTGGCAGTCATCGTACCCATACCCTCTATGAACACTTATTGATCAAAGGCCAGTGGTAGTTGGGTGTTGTTCCACCCACCCCCTCAACTATTCCGGTGTTCTCTTCCTTTATTTGTCATCTACAAACACGTAACATAAAAATAGAGCACTAACTTAGTATCTCAAAGTAGGGATCAAAGTCAAAATATTAAAATTTTTCTCCTTGTCTCACTAGTAGGAAGTATGCAACTACTAGTAAACATCCAAGCCATGAACCTTCCCGTTCCTTCTTCTTTGACCTCCAAGGTTTTGTTTCCTAACCCTAGTATTTCATTTTCATACACACAAAATCATGGATATAATTCACAAATCACGTAGCATGTAACATAGAATGCATAATGGATGCAATGGCCTAGACCCATGCTGCAAGCCCTAGTTAAATCGAGAACTTATGTTTTGATACCAAGTTATGACGCCCCTAAATCAAAGGGTCATTTCTCAACCCATTGATCACTCATCAACCAGCAGAAGTACCCGTGAATGTCACATAATTCGACACCACATAATCACATCCCCTTCACCAAGATTGTAATCAATACAGAGTTTGGGCAGAGTCTCCCTTGCACCAGAGTACTCCCAAATGTATAACCTATACACATATCAACTATTTGACTATTCCAAGGTATATCTCTATCAATTGGAACTTAATATTTGACCAATTACATCATCCCAACAAGAGGACTCAAGATTTGAAAGCAAGGCAGAGTTATACTTAAATTATATAAAAAAATAATTTGAAAGAGGTAACGATACCTATTACACTTGGTACCAACACCTGAGTCTTCAGTCTGCTAGGTCTCTTTCATTTGTCAGGTACCGGTATTTAATCACTTAGGTACCGGTACTTGAGCCCACTGTTTACTAGATACCGGTACCTACATGTTGTGGTACCAGTACCTGAGCCCACTATCCATCGATCAACTAGTACATGAAGACTTAATACCAGTACTTAAGCCCACTAGAATCCAGGTACTGGTACCCATTAATAGAGTAATATACTAAAAATTTTCTTTTTTTATTGAAACTCGTTTTATTAATTAATAGGAGTTTGTTTTTTTCCATTTTATTCAGAATCTACCTGGGCAAAATGTTTGTATTATATTTGATATATGGTATGCATGTGTGTCTTATATTTTACATTACAGATAATCTAGTGGGTAAAGTTCGGCTTATGTACAGAATACCAGATTATCGGATTCTTATATAATATAAATATAGGTTCACAATCCTAGATGGAATTGGACACACCATCAGTATGATTGTAATGTAATATTCTGGCATAGTCTATCTTGACTATAGGAGACTATTTGATGTCTCAGATTATTGCACTAGTATACTTTGTATATTGAACATACCCATGTTGAGGTTATTATTTTTTACTGATTGAATAAGATAATAAATAGCTCATGATTGCTTATATTCTTCATCCCAAGATATTTAATTGTCACGTGCATATAATGTTTGTCACTTTAATTCATCAAAGAGTGAAATTCATATTGAGTCAATAAGTTCGGTGAATTGAGAGATGATATTATCTGTATGGAGGAAATTAATTATTAAAGGAAACCACATCCTGGTATTTAAATGAGTTGATGATGTCCTCTTGAGAAAGTTCATAAGTTTTGTTTATGTCAAACCCTGCAGGTGGATTTAATTAGAAATTAATTAAATATAATTATCAATAATTTATTTAATTGATAGACATTTGTAATCTTAAACGTGAGGAAATTATTAATCATATAATAATAAGGAGTTCAACTCATAATTTTGAGATAAGGCTCAAGAGATCAATAATAAATTTTTGGTGGACTAACTTATTATTAATGGACTACATGATGTTTGTGTTGGGTTGAACATAGGAATCCTAAGCCCATTAGAAGTCTCACCCTTATTTCTCCTTAGAGTTTCTGTCATAGTTTATATATAGACATCTATACTCTCTAAATCATAATTACCTTTATTATTCACATTTTGAGGGAGGTTGAGAGAGAGAGAGAGAGCAAAAATTTGAAAGTTTTTGCAGAAGATCATGAGGTCCATCGAGTAGTTTTCTGCGTCTGTCTTTAGATTCTGCGTTCGTGCTGAGATGAGATCAATCCAGAGTGATATCGAAGGTAAACCCTAGTTCCGCTTTGTAGAGTTTTAATGAATTTTTTTTTGATACATACGCGTTGTCAATGATTATTGGGATTTTTGTTCCAACGCCCATAAGTCTAGGTACCGGTACCTAGGCCATCCAACAGTGTGCTACCGGTACTTAATCACTTAGGTACTGGTACCTAGGCCCATATTTTCTCTAATTCTTTCCAATATACAACCTTTAACCATCCAATCTCATTCTGACTATTTAACATTCAATTATACTTAAAATATAGTCCATAAGAGTCTATTACATGTTCCCTTAATACAATTTATATGTTTAAAATAAATTACACAATTGATTTACAAAAATGTAATTTAAAAGCCACAATTTGGCTTCTTCATCAACATGGGCCCATGTGAGGGATGTCCATCGATGTTTGTCCCACACCTGAAATATTGTTTTTATAAAGGATGAGTCGCGCTCAATAAAATATCTCCTAAAGAGACTACTCCTCAACCCAGATGCATATGAAATGTTCACATATCATTTAACAATCAATCAAACATCCATTAAAGAATATGCAATTCATAATGGATTTCACAATGCCATGACATGTCATGAGATGATAATCACACATGCAATGTAACCCGAGTCTTCCACCGTCTTCCATAACACATGCAATGTCATCGTATGTATCCGGGCATTCTAAGGTCTTGCCATTGATGTTGAACATCCAATGACAATTTTTTTGACAAAATCTCAGGCCTTTCTTTGGGTGCATATTTATGGACTTCTATCAACGGGTACCTAACCGACACGACATCTATGGACTCCCACTAACGACTCTGCGTATGTCAACACACTTTATGGACTCAATACTTACAGGAGTGCGTATCCAAAATTTATTGGGTCTTGCATCCGAGAGAGAATCTAACCCTTCTTGCTAACCCCGACCCTTATTTCAATGGAATCTGTGGAACTCAGTCGAACCTTTGTCCAACTTTTATGAGCCCACGTATCAACCCACCAAGGATGGTATGTGATTAAATCATGCACCCAGACCCACACTCATGTCACATGTCTATGAATGCGATGGTTCCCATGCATATGCAAATATAATGTACAATTGCAATTATCATATCATGTTCAATATGTCATGAGCACATTATGAACAATTTCAATATCTATCAATATTTTTCAATTTCATCAATTGTAAATTATATCATAAACATATAATCACAATCCACAACATCACCAAAACATGTTATATAATTTTCATCCAATAACATACTTAATCATTCAAGGCATTTTTTCAAACACCTAAAAGACACAAATTATGTAAACACATAGCATGTCTCATTCATCATATATCTCAAGAAATTATAAACAAATAATTTCAACAAAACTCAATCATGCAAAATTGGTTTTATACATTCTAACACCATTTTCATACTCTAGTTACACTAGGAGTATATTAAAAATGAGATTTCATCTCTAAGCATTCTACCCATTTCATATACAACCTTAGGTTGAAAATAAACCTAGTTAGGAAAGGAATCCTACCTCTTGAAGCATAATACCGCGTAGTAAAAGCTTCAAAATACCCAAATCAAGCTTCAAGGACTTTATCCCAACAATCCCGTTCTTGAGACTTTGGTGAAACCCGTGATCTTTGTTATGTCTCATCGTGTAGAACAACTTTTGTTCTTGACTAGAAGCAATACGAAGGACGGATCGCCCTAGATCAGAGAAGAAAGCTTGGAGATCCCTTGATTTTTTATCTCTTCTTTCTCCCTTTCTCTCTTTATCGGAATGGATGGTGTAAATGAGGAGAAAATTCGGATTTTTTCCCCTATTTATACCCCTTAATACTTGACCCTCATTAAGCCACATGTCCCGTCTTTTTCTGATTCGATTTTACCTCAAATCAATTAAATCTAGTTGTGTTAAGTTCAATATATTTTATTTGAACTACATTTAAATTATTATTTGTGTTTCTCAATTAAAACCCGATCGCATTAGTCGTGCAACATCCAATCGCATCGTAAAACGCAAAAAATTTGACTATTTCAGAATTTGACAAAAATTTACTGGGCAACTAAATTTTGTGAAGACGAATCCAACAGTGAGATCAATTTCATCATCCAAGTTCTAGAAAAATTTTAAAATTTTAACCTATACCATAACAACTAATTACCATTTTACCCATCACAATAAAATTTCAAATTTTTTTTGGCTTTTACAAGCCAAGCCTTTTTTTAAAGGCATAATATTCTAATATGAGAGGCCCTAGCAGTTTGCTATTGGTTGAGACTTTTTTAAAGGTATAATATTCTAAGTATGAGAAACCCCATTAGTTTACTAGGGACCAAACCTTAGTGAAGGTATAATGTCTTAAGCATGAAAGGCCCTGGCAGTTTGCTAAGGGTTGAGCTTTTATGAAGGCATAATGCTTTAAGTATAAAAGGCCCTAGCAAATCACTAAGGGTCAAACCTTTGTGAAGGCATAATTTAAAAGGCCCTACCATTATACTAAGGGCTGAGCTTACAAAGAAAGCAGAGCACTACAGGTCCCAACACTTGGCAAGGGGCCTAGCCCGTTTTAGAATATATATATATATATATATATAAATGGTAATAATAATAATAAATTTTTATAAAGAAGCACAGATCAGCAGAAAAATGGCACTTATATTCTATTCAACAAAAAAGGTTGTTACATAGATGTCTTCTACATAAAAATACATAGAAATAAAGCATTCTTTGCAGCCACAGGAAAGAAACCCACGTCAATGACGCGAAAACAACTTAGAAGAAAAAGGGACATCGGCAGCCTAAAGAACAGCATCCCAGCCTTTCTTAAAATGGAACTTCTCAATCGTAGAGATTTGCAAAGCCAGCTCCCCTTTAGCTTTAGTAATTCCCACTTCAAAGGCATCATCCTCCCTAGAAAGTCCCCTCTCTTTCGGGTATTGTTTACATTCCGGGGAGGTCACTTAGCTTCCGTTCGTGCACACGATCATGTGCAGACGTTCTTTTGACTAAGCCTTGAAGGACTCGTACTCCTCCAAAAGAGCAGCATGTTCCTCTTGAGTTTGGGAGAATTCATTAGCAGTATCCTAGTCAAGCAGTTTTAGCTTAGCATTTAAAGCCTTTAACTTGACCCTCTCTTTGATCAACTCAATCAATTGGGCCTGCAGAACAAGCATATCCTCGCAAAGTTTGGCGTTCTAGGTTTCCAGGGTCTCGTTCTTATCCACGGTGGCCATGCGGTCATATATGGCCTACTTCATGGCCTTATTCCTCTTTGTAATCATGACTCCAACCTCATGAACCTCTTGCAAAACCTATGCAAAGACAACTCTTAACTAAAAAAAAAAAAAGGAGAATGTATGGAAAGGAGCAAAATGAAGGAAGGAATCATGCCAACACCATTTGCTGAATAGCCCGTTGAGTTATTTAATCGTCGGACATCTTCTCATTCGTCGCCAAGTCCCAAGGGAGGATGACACCCCTCGCAATCCCGATCGAGGGAGGATGTCTTTGACGACCGAATCCTGCACATTGATCTCTCTTCCTTTAGCTTTTAAAATAGATGAAAAAGGGGGAATGGGGAGGACCGAGAGTCTTGACTTCAAAACTTTTGTAAGCAAGGATGACGTAAGAAAATAAAAGTAAAAAGCTCTTTAAATTTAAGAATTTTTGGATAACTAACTAAATAAAGAGGAAATTCAATTAAGAGAAAGAACCAGATAATCCACAAATTCCATCCTACGCATGAACATAAATTCACACTCTAAATATATAACTCATCCAAGTTCGTAATCAATCTCCCTCAGACAAATTATATTTAACCAAAAGCATTAATTAGTAAAAATTAGTGATTTTGATGACAAATAGATTGATTTGAAGAATGCGAGTCCAATTGATTGTTGAGACTCCAAGTAGTATTTGTACCAAAACCAATTATGTATAAATAATAAAAGATATGGCCAACTAATTTCATTTTTGAAACATTTATTCACTCTTTAAGTCACATATATCGTAAGAACCTAGTTTAGAATGTAAACCCTAGTTTTAGGGTTGGGATTTCCTCCTCCAATTATTCGAAAAGAAAACTACTCACTCATGACGATGAAATTAAAACAAAGCGTTGAGAAAGACATAATTGAATTCAAAGAAATAAAGTTTGACTGGAAAACAATAAGAAATTGAATATAAAATACCTTGTATTGAAATTGATTACACTTAATGAAATTGACTTAGACTTGAAAATACAAATACTTGAAACTGAAAATAAAGAAATAAATAAAGAAAAATTGCTAAGGAAAAGAACTAAGAAAAGTTGCAAAGAAGAAGAGAAACAAGTAATTGAGCGATTCCCATTCCTCAGCCAAAGCCTCCTATTTATGGTGTATGGAAGGAATATCTTCAGTACCTTCTCCTAAAATATCTCTTCTTCTTATTGGTGGAGAATTCCCAAAAGATATGGCAAAATCATATTCAAATTAAAGTTTCCCATCAAATCTGTTGTCGACCTACTGCTAGAACATTGGTACATACCAATAGAACCTCATTCTATTGCATGACCTACCGGTAGAACATTGATCAACTACTGATAGAATCTTGATCTTCAAATCCTTGTACTTTCTTCTACCGATAACACACCAAGTCACCTATTGGTAGAACACATTCTAGAGAGCTTTGCTACCTGTAGATCATAACTCAATTGTCGGTACCTTACGCACTGTCTTCATTCCTATAGGTAGAACTTTTCAGAACACTACTATCAGTAGGTTTACTATCGGTAAAACCTATCTTTCTTTGAATTTCTTTTCTAAGGCCTCGAACATCACTTCTAATAGATCAACTTCAACTTTAACTTGTCCAAAGTCATTATTATGATGCTACACATCTACCTTTACACCTAGACTACCAATAAACACAAAATCAATGTATTAGACGAAAAACAAGTTAAGCAAAGCAATTTAGTCTACTAGTAAGCCTAAAGTGAATGTTTTAGCTATGAAATAATGCAAGAATGAGCACTGAACAAATCACCTTGAAGAGTTGCGTCATCTTGAACTATCTCCAGCTCTACCTGAATAGAATGGTCATCTAAAACTATTATTTGTTTGAACTCTGCCAATGACTGCCGAGTAGGTTCAATAGAAATTGGGATGGATTGGGGGGTAAAAAGAGTTGCCTCAAGGGTCTTTGCTAGGGCCAGAAAATTCCTTACCGGCCTACTCCGACTAGAGGAAACAGTAGCAGACTTTTGGTGAGACGGAGGATTGTTGACACGTTAAGCCTACAAAACCTCACGATCATCTGCAAGAGTAGCATTGGCTCGATCTGGCACAACAATGAAGGAATGGTAGGTCGGCGTATAGCTGAGTAGTACATGGGCAGCTCGACAAAATAGGTTCCCATTGAAAGCCCACACCTTTTTCAGATCTTCCATCTTCATCGAGTGCTCAAATATCTTCCCCTTGACTATCTTGCCTAGCAGAAAATAGGTACATCAAACAAACCATAAAAAAAAACTAGTAAACTTGAACACACATGTGATTATACCTGGTGCATCTCCTTCAAAAGGACACCTATAGGAAGGACTATCACTAGCCTTGTACTTCCAATTCCCAAAAATGAAGATGACATGGTTTTCATGTCCCTTATTGGAGTCACGGAGATTGGTTACCAGACATCGTTCTTTCCTCCTCACTGCAAGGTAGTAGTTACCACTAGTTGGATTGATGATGTAGTAGTAGAAGGTTTCCCAAAGTCCTAGATTCACCCCAGAAGGTCATTCAGAGTAGCAACCCCCATCGTGACCCTAAAAAAGTTGGGGTAACACTAAAGGGGGCACAACTTTAAAGCTGAGAACACCCATAGAAAGAGTGGGTGTAGAGGAAGCCTCACACCACTCTCAGTAATTGTCAAGGTATGGATTGGGATAGACTCTCTGGTGCCAATGAAATGTTCATTGACACCAACAACTCGTACCTCGGCATCATCCGAAATTTGTTACTTTTTCTTAAAAGCTAGGACGTCATTTTTAGTAACAGAAGCCATTGCAGGAAAGATGAAAAAGAAGATGAAAAGCAAGAAGACTTCAGAAGAAAGTGCAAGAAAGTAATGAAAAGGATAAAAAAGCAAAAACCTCTTTAAAAAAAGAACAAATGGCGCCTGAAAACCAAAGGACAAAACATTAAATACGACTATCTATTTCTGGCAAAAGAAGACATGCAAGACGAAAAGACCAAAAAATAATCAATGGAAGTAGAATCAAGTACAGGAAACATTAGCCAAATGTGTGCCACGTGGCGGACATTCCTTGGGGACAAGTTAAGGGACACAGAATTATTGTGCCTGATTAGACGTGTAATGATTTGAAATAAGTACAAGCACATGATCGACCATGTGTCAATATGATCCTCGCTTGGAACAGTAAATCCTAGATCGGCATAATCACCATACACAACGCCAAATCGAACTGATGAGTTCGGTCGAATTCGTCAAGCCATTATTAAATCGGCCAATACAATTCAGCTCAGCCAACTCAACTAGCTCGATGTACTCATGATTGCGAAGATCACTCGACCTCAATGAATCAAGAGGGACGTTACATTGATCAAAATAAATCAAAGACAAACATGATCTGCATGTCCGAATAAAAGAACTGATAGGAAAAGATTCTAACATTGATCACTAGTAATCCGGCTGAATGTAAGGTATGTCACCTCATATTGCCAAAGGGAGAGAAACCTTAGAAGAATGGACAAACCACTATATATTCCGAGCAGGCTAAAGTCAAAGGTATGCACTACATTTCCCTACAATTAGCTCTGATTATGCTTCGAATTTATACTGACTTAAACGTCGGAGTGCATCAGACCGACTTGTCCCAGTCTCAGGCAGTTTGTTCATTTTGTAGGAGGAATGATGCAACATTCTTACAAATCGAACCACTAAAACATTAAGGGGCATTTTTTTACCGCTTACATATTAATATAGAGATTTTAGACTATAAGTCATCACATTTGTGTGCAGAATCATTGGTGTAAGTGTTATGTATAAATACAAAAAAAAAATTGTGATTTAAGAGGGCTTGTGAATTGTGATAATGCTCAAATTAATGTTGATTTCATATGAAAAGAAATCGTGACAATGCATTAAGTGTGAATCTAAATTTGTAATAAGACTACAGGCACATTGAAGGAAAGTTGAATTACATTTTTGAATTACCTTGAATCACTTAATTAAGAAACCACTTTAAGTTATTCCTAGATTATACAGAATTCTTAGGTTAGTTTTGGATTACATTTTTCCCCTTGGGGTCAAAAATTTAAGGATATATATTTTTGTCCCAAAAGTTTTACCAGATTCTACTGTCAAGTTTTTTGATGGAATTCATTGATTGAGCAGAAATAAAACTTGTCGAATGTCGAATATCGAATGATGAAATTGACCAAATAGAAACCTTAAGTATTAAAGTGAGCATCAGTCTAAACTTTGAAGACCAAAAAAAAAAACTCAAAATTTAAGTTTCAAAAATTAAGGCACTTTTGGAATAATGCTACCAAACTATAAATGGTTTTAAATTCATACAGACCACTGCATGCACAAATATAAGGTTCCCACCTATGTATTGTACAGAATCCAAATTAACCACAAGACAAATGCATTAATTATACATAATTATGGTAGTTTTGTAACAAGACTAGATTCAATTAATCAGGATAAAAGTTTTTTCTTAGAAAGACAAAAAAAAAAAAAATCATAATGAATTCTCTGAGACAACTTTTGGAAGGGTATCTCTAGAAAATGCCCAAATGCAAAGGCCTCTAGATTAGTAGGAACTTATGGCAAACATAAACTTTAGTACCTTGAAGTCATTAAGAATACAAACTCATTGCCTGAAACAAGCAAGGTTAAAATTCAGAGAAATGCTAAGCATAAGTTATTCTAAAGATGTAATTCAATTGTATACTTTTTTTTTTAACACACGAACATCACAATTAACGCACAAGTTGCTCACTTACTCGACACCTGATACAATTATATACTTATTTGAAATAAAAAAAAACACTTTAAATTAGTATATTGGATCTTTGGTTTATTTGGGGAGGCACAATTTCTTGCTTTTAACTTGAAAATTTATTCATAAACAAAAAAGAATAGTAGGAATATGCTATCCTGCACACTCATTGCCCCCCACCCCCAACCCCCCAAAAAAAAAAGTTTGGTATATCAGTGCTTTAAAAGCACATTTGAACATTCACAGGTTCACTAAATAATGAAGAAAGGGCCAAGATGGTTGGTGAAATAAGGACAACAAACAACAGCTAGTAAGTAACGGACTTACAGTAAATTGGCTATCGCAGTAATTAATAATTAGTAACTAATGAGGACTTCAAATAGAAAATAAACTACCTTAGTGAAGTAATTTCTTCAAGTCCTAAAAGTAAAAGAAAAAAGTATAGCAGAATTAAAAACCCTAGTTAGATGGCACGTCGTGTTATGAAATACAGTAATATTAGATTAACCAAATTTATAGTCCAAATAACATGACAGTTGATATGGGCTTCTTTGATTGGTGTCATGTCATTTGAACCCCACTAAAAACTTCAACTGGCATGTCATTGGGGCTCTAAATTTGATCCCAAAATTTGGTCAGTGTAGCATTACTCTATGAAATATGTAGAATATCTATAACTGTGCCTACAAAAATCCCAAAACAAAAACACATTAATATCAACATGGCCACTAAATAATGAAAAACGAAAAACAGCTAATAACTTAGTTGAATTGGATATTGAAATAACAAAAAATCAAATAACTAACAAAGTCCACTAAAGAATAACTAACACAATAAATTAACATCTTAACTCTTCACAAGTCAAGAAGAATTTGTAGCAAATTAAAAACCCTAGTTTGGCGTCACCTAATACTACAATATACAACACCGACAATAACATGACAAATTAGCATGCAATCATTTACTTTCTTTTCTTAAACTATTTTCAAGCTAATGTTCTATCTATAAAAATGTTTCCCTCATCTCATTCTATTATATAGCGCTCGGTAACTGATCATCTAATAGTTTAAGTTTTTATAAGCGCCGTAAAATGACATAAAATGACTTTAATCAGCAGGTATTTGTGATATTAATGCACACCAAGTGGATATATATCATCCCTTATTAACCTGCCAATACACACATTCATGCTTATCTGTGATACATCTAGAATACACATATGGTAACTAATGAATCCGTTGTTCCACTAAATATTTGTATGTTTTAGAAAGTAAATAATCACAATTAAAATTCAGTTTGGCAAGGACCTAGTAGTCTGAGTTGTCACTGCATTTTGGTAATGGAGTTTGAACTCTAGGGCGCCAACTCTGAGTTTTACGTGGTCATCTCTTGTTAGGGTTGTCCATTTCAGACAACAAATGTAACATTTGCTCCAAACTGACATGGTTGGGTGAGAAAATCTCATTGAATGAGTGGGGTCCATTAATTTTTATCAAACATTCAATGCATAAGAATTTTGATACATCATTTAAAATACAAAATTTGATAAACAAATTTGAGCATCACAGTTTTGTCCTTAAATCACCCGCCGCACTTGTCTTCTTCTGCTATAAATTGCCCTCTTCTTTTCTGTATTAACATAACCTAGGCTTTCCTCCACCCTCAATATCTCCCCTTGTAACACCTCACCTGAGAAACTCATGTAACATCTCCCCTTGCCATCTCTCTCTCTCTCTCTCTCTCTCTCTGCCTTTGTGGAAAAACAATGGAATCCTTTGATTACTTGGAGTATATAGACTGTACTCCTTTATACGATGATATAGAATGGGATCCAGTACTTGCAGCTTTGCAAGCTGGTCCCAGTAATCATCATCAAGCTCAAGAACAGGATATACCTGTTTCTGCAAAGCTGCCAGAAATGGAGCTTGTTCGAAATGTTCCCGACAGCGAGATCGCTGAAGCTCTGGCTGTTTTGTCAGAGCTTCCCAAGCATCTGCATGGCGCCAGAGAAAGGCTGCCCGCTCCGGAAATGGACCATGTACCGGAAGCCATGCCTGTAGATCATCAAATTCGGCCATTGTATCCAATTTCAAATGAGGATTACAATACTGCTGAGATTCTTCTGATGCTAGAAGACTCAAGCCTATTAGAATCAGATGAAGCTCTGAGGCTAGAAGATAAACTGAAGGCAGAACCAGAACCAGAAGCTCCGAACCCTAGAAAGCGACGTGGCCGACCACCAAAGGTTACACCCAAACCTGAAAGCAATCAATTACGGGACAGAGAAGATGGTCCTAGCACACAAAATGAATTACCAGAAGGATGGGTGATGAAGTGTAGAACCCGTCGAGGTGGCAAGAGTATTGGTCAAGTTGACAAGGTAAATTCGATCATCTAGACTAATCCCAAAATTTCAATCTCAAATTACTAGATTTAGTTTCTTTTTTTTTGGGTCTTTAAACTGTTCTTATCTTCTGCATGCAATGGTTAGGGTTCACTTTTCCTACTTCATTTTTTTGAAGTGATCTAATGGTTTTAGTACCTGTGTTATCTTTCTGATTTAATTCTGTGATTTGTGTAAGGCTTCTGATCCAGAAAAAGTTAGATCAGTCATCTCCCACCAACGGAAAACCTAGATGTATTTTTTCTTCTTCATCAACTCTATGAGTAGAGTAGTAGACCCCAGATCAGGACCAGTTATATGTTTCACGGCCACTTGATCTAGATTTTGTTGATGTGATTTATGTAGCTCTTCGTACGGTGAAAAAATCATCTCAGATAGAAAGAAAGAAAGAAACAGAAAATGAAAGAGAAAAGAAATTGAAATGATTTAGTATTTATCTGGGAATTTAGAGACAAAAAAACATACTAAACACAATTTTGAGAATTCACTTTTGTATATCATTTTCTACGCAGTACTATATCGAAGAGAGCACTGGATATATATGTCGATCGAGAGTAGAGGTCTACAAATACGTATCTTCAAAGACACA
Organism: Ilex paraguariensis; assembly: GCA_963454935.2. Taxonomy (NCBI): domain Eukaryota; kingdom Viridiplantae; phylum Streptophyta; class Magnoliopsida; order Aquifoliales; family Aquifoliaceae; genus Ilex; species Ilex paraguariensis. Next base: position 185,779 of record CAUOFW020010390.1, on the reverse strand, counting down.
TAAAGAAATGAGGTATGTTAGAGCTTTACCCCCTACATCGTCTATGGACACACACATTCACTAATAAGAGCTTTATGTTTATGCCTCCAGGTGATTTCGGGGTTCTTCCAGAGCGCAGCAGCGGCAGTGTCGTCTCGAGGTGTTGTGAATATGTCTTTATAGATATATCGCCAACGTTTCACAACCAACCTTTGCTGTTCGTATTCCTCAGAGCAAAGCCAACACCACACATGTTGTAATGGTGGTCTTTGTTTTTCTTTTCCCTTGGAAAACTCTTTTTCTTTGGTTTAATTATCTGTTGAGGGAATACCAATGTGCCCGCATGATTTTAACTCCTCCAGTTCTATATTGTGTTTCAGTTACATGAAATTTTTGTCCAAAACAAAGTTTAAGGGGATGAAAATTTTAAAACAAGAGCTTTCACTGTTTCAAGCACTTCAAATTAGTCACCATGTAGAAAGCACATCAACTACTGTATTGGGTCTACTGATGGTCCATATATACCAAATAGAGGCCCGCATAATAGGATTATAACGGCATTTTCAATAAAAGAGTCGTACCTAGGACTCAGATCTCAAAAAGAGAAATAGAAAGTAACTTCTCCATTAAGTTGCATAAAGTCATGGCTAAAAGACATAAGTAACAAACTCATCATACATTCAATGATACCAGAAAAGAAATGCGGCAAATATTGGAACAGTTAAAGCACATTAACTAACAAGCTATCAAAAGCCCTAGTTATTTTCCTCATGGGATACAACGCACATACTAGATGTAGCAAAAATTGACTAGCCAAGTCTTTAAAGAATAAAAGAACCAAAATTGGGAGAAGACCTTGCTCTTTGCCCACACCCGAACAATACTACAGGTTATGATCATTGTACTGCTGTTAGTGTATTGAAGTCTGCTGTAATAACACGTGCTTCAAGCTGTTGGCTTTGCTTAACAACACCCCCCCCCCCCCNGAAAATGAAAGAGAAAAGAAATTGAAATGATTTAGTATTTATCTGGGAATTTAGAGACAAAAAAACATACTAAACACAATTTTGAGAATTCACTTTTGTATATCATTTTCTACGCAGTACTATATCGAAGAGAGCACTGGATATATATGTCGATCGAGAGTAGAGGTCTACAAATACGTATCTTCAAAGACACATAAAGAAATGAGGTATGTTAGAGCTTTACCCCCTACATCGTCTATGGACACACACATTCACTAATAAGAGCTTTATGTTTATGCCTCCAGGTGATTTCGGGGTTCTTCCAGAGCGCAGCAGCGGCAGTGTCGTCTCGAGGTGTTGTGAATATGTCTTTATAGATATATCGCCAACGTTTCACAACCAACCTTTGCTGTTCGTATTCCTCAGAGCAAAGCCAACACCACACATGTTGTAATGGTGGTCTTTGTTTTTCTTTTCCCTTGGAAAACTCTTTTTCTTTGGTTTAATTATCTGTTGAGGGAATACCAATGTGCCCGCATGATTTTAACTCCTCCAGTTCTATATTGTGTTTCAGTTACATGAAATTTTTGTCCAAAACAAAGTTTAAGGGGATGAAAATTTTAAAACAAGAGCTTTCACTGTTTCAAGCACTTCAAATTAGTCACCATGTAGAAAGCACATCAACTACTGTATTGGGTCTACTGATGGTCCATATATACCAAATAGAGGCCCGCATAATAGGATTATAACGGCATTTTCAATAAAAGAGTCGTACCTAGGACTCAGATCTCAAAAAGAGAAATAGAAAGTAACTTCTCCATTAAGTTGCATAAAGTCATGGCTAAAAGACATAAGTAACAAACTCATCATACATTCAATGATACCAGAAAAGAAATGCGGCAAATATTGGAACAGTTAAAGCACATTAACTAACAAGCTATCAAAAGCCCTAGTTATTTTCCTCATGGGATACAACGCACATACTAGATGTAGCAAAAATTGACTAGCCAAGTCTTTAAAGAATAAAAGAACCAAAATTGGGAGAAGACCTTGCTCTTTGCCCACACCCGAACAATACTACAGGTTATGATCATTGTACTGCTGTTAGTGTATTGAAGTCTGCTGTAATAACACGTGCTTCAAGCTGTTGGCTTTGCTTAACAACCCCCCCCCCCCCTCTCTCTCTCAAACAAAAAAAAAACCCACATTGACTCCCTGAACAGTCTTGAATGCGTATTGCACCCAACTAAACCTCAGCGACTTCATGAAGTCCTGAATGAAGATTGCCTCCATCTGTCTCTCTTCGCCCTTTGTTTCTTATCGCGTTTTAGGGGCATTGACAATCCTTTTGCTTTGATTTCAGATTGAATACAAGATTTCAGCCTCCTTAATAGCCCAATGCAGTGCTGATGACTACGAAAGCAGGTGCTGTTGCTATTTCCCTCAGAAAGACTGACTACTCTCTGGCTGGTAGATTCCCACTTGGTCTCCAAATAAGCAAGGGACCGCCATGGAGGGAGAGGCATTGAGTTCTGCTTGAGAGAAAATCTTGCAGCCTCTACCATAGTTTGAAGAAACTGTTTAAGCTTGGTCATGGAGCCCACATAAACTGCCGGAAGAGAATTCAAAACTGCATCATAGGATTTAACAGCTCTTGCTATTTCAAAGTGGCTTCGGAAGTCGATGTCAATGATATAACGCTCAGAGCATCCGCCTTCACGATGGGTGATCACATCAATAAATTCATGTTCACCTTCATCAAAAACAAAAGAGCAAATCTTGTCAGCACAAGAGAGCACCACTAGAATTCTCTCTATCATGGCTGACACCAACATATACCAAGAAGTTCCCTTGAAAAATTCATCTCTGCTATCTAATAACTGAACTAAAAGATTTCACCCCGTGGTTATCTAATCAACACAACTTGCAGTAACATCACTTGTTTCCTATTTTTAGACCTATGAGACTATGATGGATGGTCCACAAAGTTCGTAAAAGGATCATCAAACCATAGAAGGAACATTATTCATATAAGGCCCATCACATGGTACAACGGGTGTTCCTCATACCTCAGGGTAGAAGAGAGTCAACAAAAGCTTCTCCAGATTGCAAAATAAAATAAACTTGTATCATTGTGAAGTATACTAATTTTGATTAAGGATATGTAGATATACCTCCAGGAATTTTGCCAAAACCCTGCCACTTGGTTGCACAAACGGCTGCATCATAACCAGAAGACTGCAGGAGCTTCACCAGACAAAATCTGATGCAGCTAGCATTACATGTGTCTGGCTTGCCAAGCTTATGTGTTGTCTCGTTGATAGAAAGAATTAGGGAATGAACCACTGATAACAAGTCACTCTCATACTGGTCCACTGCATGCTTATATGACTGCAAAATTGGAGAAAAATCAATAAAATTTGGCCACCTAAACTTTCTAATAAAATAAAAGCAGCTAGTTGAATATGTGAATATCTGAAAGGAGGAGAATCAGTAAATAGACGCTCAAATCAATGAATGCTTCAACAAGGAATCCATGTCTGTACAAGAAGTCAGTAGGCCACCAGTACTTTGTAAGCCACTTCTACACGTGTTCAAAATATCTAGATACATATACGCCTTGAAAACACGCCTCCTAATTTAGAAAAATGTTAAGGGCTTCCGGAACCTAATGGACACACATCTAAATTGTTTTGAGAAAGCATATGGCTACAGTAGTATTTCTAAAGAAAAAAAAGAAGGTACGAATGCAAACAAAATGATTGTACAAACTGTAATTAATTTTTGGAGAATAGTAGACTATAGAAGAAATAAGAAATCATTAGGGGTGTCAACCTATGAAAATAATTAATGACCAGCAGTCGAAATGCCATAAGAATCACATTTATACCTATGCATAGGTAATTGTTCCTTCTTTTTACTAAGGCACGCCAACGTATGCATGGGCGCACATCTGAGTATGCATGTATTACATATACATCCCTATCTTTCAAAATTAGTGTCTTGATGTTTCTCCACAACCATGCAGATTAAGGGAGAAGTATCTTAATATTAGATTCCCAGACACACAAGCCATTTCTAGGCCAACAGTTAAACCAGACTATCCAAGATGCACATACTATATCTCCATAACACCCCTCTTTCTGGGGAGTAATACCCCACTTGATACATTATGAAACCATTAGTCTACATGCCAATCCACCATGCTATCAATCACCATCAATAAATATCTCAATATACACCACCAAGACAGGACCTCATGTTTCCAACTTCTCCTCCGTCAGAATGGGATACAGATGCATACTCATGGTAAAGGCAAAGATAGTACAACATTGGATTTCAAATGCAACTGAATCCAACAAAATTTAAATCATGGAATTTGTATGATTGCAATACAAAGAAACTAACTAATAAATAATCCAAATTCTCTTAATTAAAGTCATTCCACCTCATCCACCATCAATCATAAACAGCACTTACATAGCACACTTCATATGCAAAAACCATGCTATGAAATGCAATTTATGACCTACGTACAGAACCTTTTCATAAGAGCAAATGAATAAGTAAACCTGAAATGACAACATCAGGCCCTCTAAAATAGTGCCAATGCCCTGCCTAACCCATTTTGTCAAATATTTCAACACACTACTTAAATTCAACCAGAAGCATTAACAATGCCATCATTATTTAACCATTGTTTTCACATAAATCATTCTTGACAGAAAAAACTGCAAACACAAAGTTCAATCTTTTTAATAAGATTCAGCCAAATCTGTTCAGAACATTTCTCCTTAGTAAAATACTTAACATTTGCCTTTGAAAGAGATTCAATTTGATTGCTGAGGACAGACCATGAACAGTGACACTTCAACTATTATGAATGGTGTTATACCAAAAAAAAAAACTATTCTGAATGATGCAAACAAGAACAATGCATTGACGTTCAAGCACATGACTATTATATTACTAAAAGAAAGGATAACCATGGCTTATTGCTTTTCCTTAGCTGTTAGGTAGAAGACCAAAGAGAAATCAGGTTCTACATAATTTCATGTTCTGCAAAAGAATAATGATTTAATATGTAGCAGCAGTAGGTAGCATCGGTATCACAAGTTCAAATTTCGAGCATTATACCACAATTTGTATTACTCTTGGTCAGAAGTCAACGCTGGAAAATAAACTTGTAGAAGGATTTCTATCTGTTCCAGAAACCATATGTTCTCAACAAGTAAATTGGAAGGGCATGCAAGTTCGTGTTACCTACGTTACCTATCATGCTACAAGTCCCTCAAATCTGCACTGCTTCCCCTTGGACCGCGTCATTCATTCCAATAATGCAAACATTAGTATGTGCTGCAAGTAACCAAATCATTGTGTCTCATATTATCAGCCGCTTTAATGCAGGGCTCCAAACTATCATTTTGGTAGTTACTTCCAATTATATCCTTCCATTTTCTTTCCACTCGAGTTCCTCACCCTTCTCGATGTACTGAACTTAGATACACTCATTCTGTTCTTTCATTTGAGTGTCAGATATACAATGACAATGAAGCATAGACAGGTGAATACATGTAATAACCGTTCATCTAAGTTAATTGCAAAACAGAACTACAAACGTCACCTTAGGAAGAATCCCCATCTGGGCTAAAATATGTCACACTACTACACAATTGCGGTGAACCATGTCAAAAATAACAAAAAACAAAAATAAATCTAAAAAGCCAGCATGTCCCTACTTCCATGGATCCAGCATGTCCCTACTTCCATGGATCAAGACTCTTTTTTCTAGCATAAGGTTGTATAATGGTAGTGCAAACTGCCCCACTAGGACTTCCAAAATGATTGCAATCTCATTAACACATCAATGGTTACCACAATATCCTGTTATTGCTGCCAATTAGGCCTTCATTAAAATCCTGGATCTATATAGAGTGTGACATGTATGTACACATTAATTCAGTATCAAGCATGCCACAATTTTGGAATCCGTCACATACGTTCAAGATAAAGAACAGTATGTGCTAAAATTTTAGTAACTTCTGTTATTTCTTCATGTATAGTCCAATCAAATATGTAAACTCAGCTTTCATTTATTCAAATTTTCCTTTCCTTTTATGTATAATTTGAAATAAATACCTGCATGATCATATACGTATTGCTATCAAATTCACATGGCGAAAATAGGAAGACTAACCAAAATCTTGTCCGCCAGATAAGCGAGATCGGAGAAACCGGAATCGCTGTCGCTGCTATACCAAGATTCAGTTCCACTGCTACCGATCTCCAAGAAATCGCTCACCATAGCAGCCAAGTCATGCTCGCTTTCATTACTATAACCACCCAATTGACCATTACCACAACCACCGAGTCTTCCCAGCCAGATAGGGGGCCCCCAACTCCAAGGGGTTTCGCCACCATCAACTTCCACCGGAGCACGGCGTTCTTGACCCCACATCTCCTCCGAAATTCCAAAACCGTTCGATTCTAACAATTTCTTTTAAAGTTTGGACTTCAAGGACTTGTGCTACTACAGTACTATTGCTATGTGCTCGATGGAAGCGGTTGGAGAAAGCAACCGACTGAATGATTTTCTGGGAACAAATTCGAAATTTGAAACCCCCGATGAATTTGCTATTGGCGATGAGGGAATTTATGGGGGTCCTATAAAGATCAAGAGAAAGAAGTTACAGGCAAAGGCAGGTACTCTTCTTGGAAATCGGTTCTACAATGATCAAGACTCCAGTACGGTGAGAGAAAGAGACAGAAAAAGGTAAGGCAAAGGCAAAAGCAAGTCTTCTTAAAATGGAGTTCGTTTAAAAGTTTGGCAACGAGCATGTAATGACTGTAATACCCCTACCCACAAATTTACTTTTTTTGTTTTTGTTAATTACACTTGAAGTCCCCAAAGTATGGAATTTATCTCATTTTAGCCCTCGCACATTTTAATTGCATCATTTTAGTCCCTAAAGTATTGATTATATTTCTATGTGATCCCTCAAACATATAATATCTGAATTGTTAACAATTTTTAAAAAAAAGATACTTAAATATGAGCAAAAAATAATTTTGGTAGCTCTTGATCAAAAATGCGTAATATAAGTAATTTTTGACTAAAATTTAGATAACTCATAATCAAAACTGTGTAATTTGGATAGTTATTTGACCAAAATTTGGTTAAAAATTTGGTCAAGTGTTATTCAAATTATTTTTTTTTTCATATTTAAATATTACGTGACAAATCTATAATCAAAAATTGTTAACAATTTAGATGTTCTCTTCTTGAGGGATCACATAAAAACATATTCAATAATTAAGAGACAAAACTAATATAGTTAAAATATTGAAAATCAAAATGAGACAAACTTGATACTTTAGAAACTTCTAGTGCAATTAACCACCCTGCCCCTTTTTTTTTCTTTTATGTTTTTTTGGACTTGTAAGTTATACAAAAAAGGCAAAGGCAAGTCTTCTTTTATGCTTTTGTTCATTCAACTTCATGTATACCAGTAGGGTCGAGAATTGGTGTTAGGATGAGTATGATATTGCTAGTTATTTGGTGTGAAAATACTTCTAAACACTTATTTTCGGTAAGAAAAGGTTTCATTAATACTATGATATCAATTATTTTTTAAAATAATTAGAAAAAAAAATTAAAAAAAAAACTGCAAAATAAAGGGTAAAATTGAATATTGAGTTATATGTCTCAACAAGTGCAATACAATAAACTTTGTTTCTCTAGACTGCCGTTTGTGTATTCAAATCTCTCTTGATTTAAATGAAAGTTTAAGCATAATTATTGAGAGATTTTGTATTTAAATTACTGGTTTCATTAAATCTTAATTCAATAATCAAGTGTGTTTTCAAGATATCAAACAATAGTAGCTTTATCAATTAAAATTTCTTTCTGATTGATAAAAAAATTCTTGTAAATAAAAATAAAAAAGTTAAACCAAAACAAAAGCACCTTAAAAATGACCTGCCGCGTAAAAAATGAAAATTTACAAAAGAAGAGAGAGAACAAAAAAACCCAAGGATTTTCAAAGCAAAAGGATAGTAATGTCATTTCGACAAAAAACACCACGTTTAAAAATAGAGCAACGGTCGTTGCCTGCCAAAGTGGATGACGAGAGCGACGCGGCGCCCCCCCCCCCCCCCCCCCCCCCCCCCCCCCCCCC
>CAUOFW020010390.1:100482-176450 GCA_963454935.2 Ilex paraguariensis | reverse complement strand
GGGCCCCCCCCCCCCCCCCCCCCGGTGTACTATATTTTTATTTTTATTTTAATAGGCGCACAGGAGGGTACGTTACACAATTACCGTTACGAACTCTATTTATATTGTTTTTTGGGTCAGAAACTCTATTTAAATAATTCTATTTTTGAAAATATTCTGTAATACTAAAAACTAAATATTAATTATGTAATATTTATTGTGTTTGAATAATTATTATTTTTTATCATAGCAATTTAAATTATTGATTATAATATTATATAGATTACTTGTTACAATTATATCGTAACAAAAGTTTTCATTACTTGAAAATAAATATATGAAAAAATCACAGGTGGGTCTATTCCCACCTTTTAAATCGTTTTTTTCACCTTATTTAATTTTTTTTATCAGTCATTTTATTATTTTATTTCAAGCTACTAAGTTCACCTCATTTATACTCATTAAATTAAATTATTAAATGTTTGTCAAAGAAATTAATATAAAAATAGTAATTAAATCAAAATTTCAATATTTCGAGGTGATATATATTATTTTGAGGTATTTTAAAATATTTTCATATATTTTCATTAATGTCTTTAGAATATTTTGAGGTATTTTAAAATATTTTGACTATTATTATAAAAATAATTATTAACTTTTATTCTACTTTTAAAATATTTTTATATCAAAATAATACGTCGAAATAAAATTTTTATTATTATCTTTATAATAGGTTGAAATAAAATTGAATGGGTTTAATTTCTAATTAGTAAATATAGATAGTATAAGTGAGATAAATTTAATAATTTAAAATAAGATAATTAAATTGAATAAAAAAAAGGAATTTAAGGGGGTATAGAATAGCCCCATCCAACAACCACAGGCCCGAATGATCAGTTTAGGACAGCCACCTGAGTCTCACCTGTCAGCTGGAATCATTATTTGTATAAGTTTTGTTCAGAAAGGTGACTTTGCCTGCCATTCTATACCAATGGTTTATTGACTTGACTCTATTACTACTCATCAAACAATAGGCGGACTTGGTGATGGGTTCAAGCTCGTTTGCCATACTAATTTCTTTGAATTAAATATTGTTGAAAGAGTTAAATATTCAGCTTATTTTTGGTGTTATAATAGTGATAGAATAAGGGTAATTCGTTTCAAATATACGATGCAATGGAAGTGTGAAATAACACAAATAAAAACATAGACTAAGAAAAAAGAGCCTCACATGACTTATATCTTTAAAAGAAAGTATTAATCCTAAAGGTAATCCAACGAAGACAAAGACAAATTATATATTTATATTATTATAAAATGTCAATAAAAATGAAAAAAAATTTATTTAACTAAAATATCACTAATGAAATAACAAATGTCAATCCTATCTTTTTTTATTAATAGCAACATTGTTGTTGTTTAAAATGGTGATAGTTATTTAGACCATTGGGTTATTAACTGTTCGATTGTTACTCCATATATTCAATATTACTAATTACTCGTGCATGAATGCCCCAAGTAACAAAAAAACAAATTTGTAGTCAATTAAAAAGCATACCAAATAAAAGAGTGTTGAGAACATTGATAAATGTATCTTTTGTTTAGCAACACTACTATTAAAAACATATACATATAGTTATGACTATACACGTGAATCTCAAATTAAAATAATTGTATAACAAATAAAACTTATGCAGATGATATAAACCAACTGTTATGTTTAAAAAAAATTCAATAGAGTTCTTTTTGAAAATATGATCTAATCAATAATACCAACCTTTGTGTACAACTCATAATAAAACATTTATGTAAATAAAGAAAGGTATCTTACATCAATAATCTCATCTAATATCTCTATTACCACTATTTATCGACTATTGCAATATGATAACCCAAACATCTAATACTAAAATGAATAAGATACAAATATCAACTAAATTAACACCAAACTAAAGCTAATCAATAACTAAGTACATTCACTCATCCTGTAGAAGACAAAAAACTACCTTACATCAGTAATCTCATCGCATTATATCAAAAATGTACTTATTTTGATTATAATATTCAATAAAAATCCTATAAAAAAACACCTAAACTATAACACTCAAACCAATATGTCACGTAAACCATAACATTCAAAACACCAAAATTATAACATTCAAAACACCTAAACTATCACATTAAAACTATAACATTACTTATCAAAATTTTTTTAAAAAAATATAGCATTCAAAACCAATTTAACATTCAAAACACTCAAACTATAACATTCAAACCAATTTAACACTCAAAACATTCAAACTATAACATTTAAGCTATATCAAAACTTATTAAACTTATTTAAAAAAAAACACCCAAATGAACACCCAATTTGATTTAATTAATAGGATGTTAATTGTATAATTCATGCAATTTAACATTCAATTTCATTTAATTAACTAACAAAGTTCATATAATTTAAAACCCATTTCATACAATCAACATCTCATTTAATCAAAATACGACTAAGAATGATAACATTCAATAGTAACTTTACAATCCCAATTTGAAAATATTATTCTTAAAGATATAACATTTAAAAACCTGCAACAGTGAAAATCCTATTTAAAAATTCCAATGATAGTATAAACTAATTTTATAATTTAAAAAATGACAACGTTTTGTGAAATTTCCTACAAACCCAGTGTGAAAACAAATTAACCTACAATCTTATAAATTCAAACAAATTAACCTACAAAATTTCCTAACATCCAAAAATGCTATATTCAAAAACCCAAATTACATGATGTGGCCAGCGATTGTGTGTGTGGTCTGCTTTTGTGTGTGTGTTCGTGTGTGTGGGTAGGGGTGTCTATTGGTCGGACTGGGCTAAGCCCGCAAAATTTTTTTTGGATCAGGCTTGAGTAGTGTACGTCCAAGCCCTTACCCAAGTGAGTTATCGGGCGGGTCGGGTTAGACTTCGAATAGGAATAGGCTACTCGTAGCCCAACTAGATAGTCTATTGGGCGGGCATACTCGCGAGATTTTTTATATACAATTTCATTTAAAAATAATGAATATTTTTGTAAGTTAATATTTGTATAAATTATATTTTTGAATCAAAAGTAGAGTCAAAATGGATAAAAATAAAATAATAATATTATTTTATTTTTGATTAGGGAATGAATTACATCCAATGAAATAAATACATCCCAACTAGGTTAACACTTGCTCACTTATCTATCATTTGCATTACTCTACCCTTTAAAATTTGTATGTTTCATACATGGAAAAAAATAATACATTATTTATATTATCTAAATTTTTAAAATTACAAATTCCGACATTGGGAGACTTATTTTAAAGTATCAAATTTAATGGTCTAAAAATATAATTTTTTTTCAAAGGAAGAGTGGGAGGGCTAGGCTTGGCGGACGGGCTCTTGGACTAGGTTTTAATAGGTTTTTTTGGTTGAGCTAATGGACCGAGCTTCGGGCTGAGTAATGGATTTAGGGACAAACTCAGCCCTATTTTTAAGGATATTGGGCTCGGACTCGGGCGGGCCAACTATCCGGTTTCGGTCCTATTTTTTTCGGGCCGAGTAACGAAACCCGTGGTTAACCCAGCCCATGGAATGTGTGTGTGCTGCTGTGTGAGTGCGCGTTGGGTTCAACTATATGTTTTTGTGCTATCGTCTATGTGTGTGTGTGTGTGTGTGTGTGCTGCCGTCTCTATGTGTGTGTTTGTGTGTGTGTTGCTGTGTGTATTTTGTGTGTGGTTGTGTGAGCGTGGGTGTTTGATAGTGTGTGTGCGTTGAGAGAGAGAAAGAGAGACGGGATGTACTTGGGCGACATGAGAGGAACCAAAGGGAGCCCATTGCTACTGCTTTATCCATGGCAGATCAGAGAGGGAAAGGTCGTGTGTGTGGGTTATCAAGTTGCGTGTGTGTGGGTTATCAAGTGGCGCGTGTGTGTGGTTGAAAAGGGCGAGACAAGGTATTTGTATGGGATGCATTCTCAGCCTTTGGATTAAGTTGGAAGAATTGAGATAAAATTGGGTCATTGAATTAAAAGTAAATTAAATTTAAACTGTCCTTGTTCTTTTTGAAATGAAAAAAGATTTAAATTCACCTCTATCTTATTATTATAGATATTATAGATATCAATAAAAATCACAGGAAAGTTAGAGTTTCTATCAATAGGCCTTTGATTTAAGCCTACTCCTTATCTTTTGAAGGTTTTGCCTAAATTTGAGTTTCCCCCCCCCCCCCCCCCCCCCAAAAAAAAAAAAAAACCAAACAAAAAAAAAAGTTGGAGTTTCTGAGAGTGGTTGCCCCACTCTGTTGCCCTACCAATGATTTCACAATCAACCCAAGAATCAACAACCCTCTTACTCTCTCTTTCATACACACAAAATAAATCTAAACACCACGTAAAAACTAGTAATCGAGCAAACAAGACCCACGCCCAAGCCCAACTCCAAATCCAAAATGGTTGCAGTTACCTATGATTCAGAATTCTATGACGACTAAAACCAATAAAAAGATCGTTGCCTGTGATCTTTGTCGTCGTCACTTATTCTCCATCGTTGGAACCCAATAAGAAGATAGATGAGCCGTCTTTGCATTGTCATTATGTCCATCAATTAGGACGTTATATCTTCCTTAAAGGCTTCTTAAATTAGTTTTTGATATTGCATTTGACTCTTTTCAAGGTTTAGTATTAAAGCAGGACTTCTAGAGGTGGTCGAGACATGACAATTGCTGTAATATTTGGCCAAATTTGAATAACCAGTCTTTCATCTTTTATTTAATTTAGTCAAAGTTCTGATGAATTTATTAGGGATTTGTTTGCATGTGCCATTATACGAATCTGGAGTTTTAACGTCGTTGAACATGGATTTGGACTATCATTGTCATTCATTGTGTGATTCCAAATTTCAAAATCAAATCCTACATGCCCAAGTTGTTCAAGATTGCAGAATTTGTGCTATTATTGGTTATAAAAAATGTGTTGCAGCCACACAAGCAATTTGGCTTGCCTGTGGCAAAATTGACAGAGTTCACGAGAAAAGCATAAAATACTTTCTTGAATAAACTCGAATGCTGTGTAAGCATTGGGTTGTGATTTATTTGTTACCAGTTATGGTTTGCAGTTGTAGTCTTGTAATCTAGAGCCTATCCCATGTGTTCTTAGAGCTGCATTTGGTGGTCAATGGGAATGATTGACCTGGTTAAAGGTCCCATTTGTTTTTATTCATGATTGGGGCATTAAGAGATCATACCACAATATATTTTACCAAATTTTGATAAATCTGATCTGATTTGGATTGAAATCACAACACAACCTAGGCCATTTATCAGGCATGTCACCATCTAAAAATGTTCTTGAATAAAGTGACTAAAAAAGAAAGAAAGCATTTTCACAACATTCAGTTTGATGTGTTAAATTGTATAAAATTGTTTTGTTAAATAATCTCATTTTTCACCAATACATCTCTTTATGAGTAAATCCGTTTCATTTTTAAAGCAATTCAACAACTATTTTGCCATATGAAAAAACAAAGAGTGGAAAGACATACACTAGATATGGTATAAAATAGTACATGTAATGGGTAATTATCTGCTATTTTTGGTGCCGATTTTTCTGCACTAAATTCTCCTTGTACACATTCTTTGTTTTCAAGATTCTTTAAATAGTCGTTTCCTTTTCTCAAGCATGACGAAAGAGCATATTGTTTTTCTTTGTAGTTCTCTCCAATCAAAGGGAAAACTTTAGGCATTGGAGTCATTTGAACGAGCTCCTATCCATCTGTGAAGTTGGGACATTCTTTAAAAGTTATTCTCCAATAAATTGCTATATCCATTATCCCATGTAAAGTTGTGTGACATATGTTCTTAGTTTTATCTTGAAGCTCAAACACAAATAGGGGAGACCTCTCAACGAAACAGATACTAGATCCCACCAAATTTTTAGATTCGTGTGTCCCTCCATTCTCTCCCTCTTATTTTTAGGACATTTGTTATACTAAATTTTGAATGCATCTTTTAGAATCTTTTATTAAGTCCATCTGTATTTGATTTTCTTAGACAATCAAAAAGTTTTGCACTTGAATTTTTAGGGAAAGTTCATTTAGACCTAGCCAAGGGCCTAAAGTACTTGATCTACTTATAAATTACACCCGATTTTTGGTTATGGCCTATCAATGAATTTCTTTGTGACCATTAGATAATGTAAACATCCCACTAACGCTATCTTAAGCATGAACCAAACTCTACACCACCTAAGCTACCTTCAATATCATTCCCAAGCAAGACAAAGGTGCCTCCAAGGATGCCGCCAAGCCTACCTTAGCCCAAAGCCTGCATCACCACCACTCCATTATCCTAGGCTCCTAGAGCTTAGAACTTCCTCCATGGTGGTCGACTGAGACTAAAATCATCACTATGTCAGGTTTAGTGTTTTTGACGTGAAGACAAGACAAGAATTTTTCCTTCATTGGTCATTGGTACATGCTGTTAAATTGGAATATGGGAAGGTTGCCTTTTTTTTTAGTTAATTCTAACATCTTCGGTGTTAATTTATATTATTGTTGTGTGTGTTAATTTATATTATTGTTGTGTGTGTTATTTGTTTTAGGGAATTCAAGGGACAGGTAAAAAGTAATGTGTTTTTAAAGCGAGAGGTTCATCCTAAACATTTTTAAAGCGAAAGGTCCATAAATATATAATTGACAAAAATATTCATAATGAACGAGGTTAATTAAAAATTTCACCCCATATCCCACCCTTGACAGTGAAGTTAATGATAGTGGATTACCGGACAGTGAATTCAATGATTGTTAACTAAAAAAAAAAGAGAGAGAGAGAAAAATTAGTTTGGATCTATCATCTTCAAAGTTCAGCTAACAGTGAACTCAATGACAATGAACTAAAAAAAAAAAGAAGAGAAACCTTAATTTGAACTTCTTGCCTTAAAAGTTAAGCTAAGTAACTTAACTTATTTATAGATTAGGTACCAATTTTTTTTATTTAAATTTTTATTACCTACATATTTTTCTCCCTAAAAATATTACATCACTCATTTCTATCACACATTTAATCATTTAATATTTGATTAATTTGTAGTTTAACATAATTATTATTTCAAATATTATCCATTTACGATAGTATACACATAATTAAAAATTTTAATATAGTAGGATCGATTTTTTAGGTGTTCGAATTTTATGTTATATTGTACTTTCAGGCACGGATTATGACTAATCTATCTTTATGATAGATACGTACACATAATTGTAGTGTTTTTATTTTGAAGAGAGAATATTTACTCATCAAAATTGTTAATGTGATAATATGTATAAAGAGATGCAAAAATTGCATGAAATAGTTTTTTCACGACATAAAATTAAACTTATAAATCAAAATGGTTTACGTGCAACACACGTGTAGATCTACTAATAAATTAAAATGTACTAAATTTGAAACTTTATAACTTTCTTGAGCCCACCCCATAAAGAATTTATCTTTCATTTATTCTCTAATCTCGATATAGATGGTCTGTCTTTGACCAGACCGAAAAAAGAACTAATCAAGACACACATAAATTAGTGCAAATATCATGACTACAATACCAAAAAAACAAACCATAAATTATAAAGAGGTACACAAAATTAGAGATATTTGTCAAAAAGTACATATCACTTAATGTTAGGTTATTAAATCTTTAAATTTTGAACTAAATTGTGTCAAAGTACACAATTTGACTTTTTGTGATTTTCTTTTAATGTATTTGTCCTCCCTTAAATCATGTATATTTCTTTTGACAATTAATTAGATTTTTGATTTTGTTTTATTGTATTAAAAATTTTCTAATATAATGGAAGAATTATATTATCACAAGATTTATATATAACGTTGATTGTGTATATCTCTATCATTTTGAATTTTAATTTTTCTTGTCATTATCGTTACCAGTAAATATCTATCTCTTATTCTTTTCCAAATTATCAATCATTAACATTCAGAAAAACTCAAGTATATTGTATTTCTTTTTCTACAATATTCATATATTATCATGTTGAACTTATGTTTTCTTTCATTTTTTTTTATTTTGTTCATTCTACAAACTGCTAGTTAGTTTAAGATTTTTTTTTTCCACAGTTTTTTTAATTTATTTCTACCTATTTTGTTGGGTGGTCACTTTTTTGGTTAACTTTTCTTCTTTAAAATGATTATTTATTGATTTAAATATTTTGTGTTTTGCAAATTTTTTTTTTCAAGTTTCGTTTTTGAATATTGAACATTACAATAATAGTTGTTGTTTAAATTCTATATTGTGTTTTCTTTTTATTTTGTATGTTGTTTTGTGGTAGTTTTTTCGGGGTTAATAGATGTTATGGATTTATTCAATTCATAATTACACGGTGTATATAAAATTACTTTATAATTTAAATTCATATGAAGTTATAATTTAAAATCCAGTGTGATGCTAAAGATTTATTAAATTAAATATCTAATTTTTGTATCCACAATCATAATATCAAATGCATGTGATTTACCCCAACAAACAATCAATTACAATCACCAATAGAAAAAAGTGTTCAAGAATTATATGATTAGAGTATATTTACAAAAATTTAAAGTGTATCAATACAATGTAGCAAAACAATGTAGGAGTAATAGAAATTAGGGTTTAAGAATTACATAAATTTAAAGTGTATCAATATAGTGTAGGAGTAATAGAAACTAGGCTTCATAGTTTGATTTCATATTATTATTTTTTTGTAAAACTCCTAAATTATGTTTTTATCATATTAGAACTCTAATGCAAAATCAAAATTCTTTAATTTTAGTACTTTTAAGATAAGATAATTTGAATTTCTTAATTTTAGTTGTTAAATTTCAAAATTTTTCTAAAACTTTAAAACATATCCCTCAAAAGTTGAGAGGATTTATTATGGGTTTTGATTTTCTTAAATTTTAGGTTTTCATTTTATTATAACATATATATATGTGTGTGTGTGTGTGTGTGTGTGTGTGTGTGTTATATAACACATATATATGTAACCAAATTAAATCTAATGAAAAATAACTTAAATTCCTTAATTTTTGTTGTCAAATTTCAAAAGGTTTCCAAAAAATTTGAAAGATATCCCTAAAAAAAAAAAAGAAATAAGGGGATGAGAAAGAGAGAAATCAATAATTATGAAGAGGATTTATTATGGATTTTGAAAAAATTTTATATATTAAAAAGTTAAGCCATTTTATATCACAAGTGGATTATTTTACAAAATATTTTTCACTATGTGCTTTTTGACTATTAAGTCTAATTTAGGGTACTAGCTTCCAAAAAAATAAAATAAGAGAAATTACTAAGATGGACAAGATTTCCATTCTTTCATTTAAGAAAGTATAGTATGCTTACCAAATTTTTATCTCAAATCAGTATGGGTGGTTGGATCAATAAAGTCCATTAACTCTACCAAACGTTCAATACGTATGATTTTGACACATCATTTGAAATAGTAAATATGGTAAATAAATTTGGGCAGCACAGATTTATCCTTCATCATGTACGTTTTATATGAAATTAATTCACCATGTAGTGAGATTTACAATGTATTGGGTGTGATCCCTTCAATGAATTATCCCATAATTTTGGGATCTTTACATAATGTGGCAAAATTTCAATCTTGAAAGATCACTGTGAATATGAGATTGATTAATAATCACAGCCTAATAGGAAAAAAAAAATATATGATCATTGCAAAGTGTAGTACTCGAAAAAACACTTCAAGACACATGTCTTTACCATAACAAGACAAGTGGCAACAATTATCAGCTGATATAGAATGATGCCCGACAGAGTTCAACTGGACTAGTATAGATAACAGTGACAAGCACAATGCCCTTGGGTGCAATGCCCTTTGGCACGACTCCTCCGGGCCAAACGCCCCTGGGCGCAACACCCTCAAGCACAATACTACATCAGGGCGAGATACATCTTTGTCCCAATAGAAGTGGCAAAATGAACCTTTCACCAAGGTTGGCCATAAGTGGAATCACAAAAGTATGGGACAACCTCGACACGACATCTCAGGCGCGACGCCCCTTTGCGAAAATGGTATTGTAGAAGTGTGGGGGCAATCTCGATGGAACTCATCTCCCCCACTGCGGGAATGATATCTTCAATCTATTGGACACCATTGTTCGACTGGCCCACTGGACTAAGAGGAGATGTCCACACCTAGGGACATGGAAGTACAACCCTCCTCAAGGAAGAATTGAGCAACGGGGGTGGATGAGCAAGATTGTCAACCTCCGCCTAGGTCAAGGTCTCAAAGGTTTAGTCTGCTCAAGAAGGCCTCCTAGTGCATGGCTCATTGCCCGCTGGGATGTGCTTGACTGGAATCTGGAGAGACTCATAAGATAACTGGGGTTATTGGTCCGGGTCAACATATAGGATGATGGGACATGTGGATTGGTGGCTGAAGGACTGAAACTATATGGGTTTTCTCTATCAGGCACCTTGACAAAAGTCTCGAAGAAGGACCTAAGGAGGGAAAAAAGCACCTCGGGTTGGAGCACGTTGGGGGCATCGCGGGCATGGTCCTCTTGAGGTTATGGTCCCACGATGACTAGCCGTGATCATGGACCTTGGGAGCCCTCTCTCACCTTGGCTATTACACCTTCCTCGGGGCCATGTCTAGGTTGCGTTTGAGAAAACATCACATCTGCCTAGTTAATGTTATGACGCATGGCTCGCCGTTAACAACCATTGGTATCATTGCGGTCGAGGCAGTTTTGGGTTAGCGCGAATGGTAGGGGGTCGCGGAGGACAGCCCTTTGGGCAACCCGACCTGCTCGAGCATTGTGCTACAAAATACCCACATTACTTGGCCACTTAAGAAGAGGATTTTTCTAGCTAGTGAGAACATTTTTCACCTACCTTCTGCCCAATTGATTCGTCCCTTCGTTAACAGGCTGCTTGAGTTCCTTTTATCTCATCCACTTATCCTACTCACCCCCTTCGATTACACTTGGCATAAACACGTGTGTCAACCTCTTTTAACTCTCCATCTACATTCTTTTGGCAATTCCACTGGGGAGGTTTGTCCTCGCTAGCCTATGCCTATTACAACTCGAAGTGGAAGAGTATTGTCTAAGACGATGATCAAAAACAGCAACGACAAGGAAGGCGAGCAACAGAAAAGCCCAACCCAGCACGAGGATAGTCATAGTTCCTGTATGAGCCGAGGGCTACGGAGGTGTCAGGTTCCTCCATAATGGTACAGGCTCTGAACGATATGCAAACTCTGCAATAGCAGATGGCTGCGGTAATGCATATGATTTAAGCTCAGATGTATTTCTAGCCACCTGGCTTACCACTTGGCTTGCAAAACCCATAGATGTTCTTGCAATTGCTACCGCAGTACCTGGTGCTACCACCTTCGACTTTGTCGGCATCTCTTCCAATAGCACTGTCAAGCAATAATAATGCATCACGGAAGTCAAGCCCTTATAGTTTAACTTTGCAAAACCTTGCCAGTTAACCCCTACCACTTTTGCTGCAAATGGATGTAACTAACCCCCTAGTTCCCTCATAAAAACTACCACATGCAACCCTCTAGCACTTTTGCAACAAACTACTGCAGCGGGATCTCCAACTCCCCTACAGTAAGCAGCTACAATGGGCCCTAAAGATGTCACAACCCCTGAGATACCCACTGTGGCTAGACCCGTAACCATGACTGGTGCACCTTTCCTAAACTTTTCAACGGCTCTCAAATGTGAGCACACTGCGACTGGTTGCAACTATAGGCTTGCAGCTTCCCAAATGACTCCTCTCACCATCTCTACCATAGCACCGACAACTACCCATGTGTGGGGTCAAACTATTTTTTCCACTATCCCTGCAACCATGCCTTCAGCATTTCCAGCGCCCGTCACATTTCCATCAACAACACTTGGACGTCGTACTCAGCCAACACAGAACGGCCAATGCCTAGTGTTGGGTTTGTCACGTTGGCCCAAGTATAGGCCTTACTGGATAGACATAAGGAGCTCATGCCAACAACCATGGACATAAGATCCAAGTTTACCCCGGCTGTATAGCAAGCTATGTATCCTGCAGAGTACTCACCGCTGAAGTTCGAGAAGTTCAATGGAAAAAAATGGCAACCCTAGGGAGCACATTACCTGTTATCTTGATAGCCTTGGCCACTATGTGCTCCACAAGCCTCTTCGGATGAGAGAATTTTCCAAGTCCCTCAAGGACAGGGCCTTCACCTAGTATGCTAACCTCCCGGCATAATTGGTAAGGGATTGGGACAACTTGGTCACGTAATTCTATGCAAAGTTCTTCCATGTCAAGCAACGTACTATAGTACTTTCCCTGATGAAGACTATTCAAGATGACGGAGAATACCTGATGACATTTATTGACGAGTTCTGTGACAAAGCCATTGAGTGCCAAGAAAATGTCACTGAAGAGGCTCATGTCTGAATCTACATCGATGGAATGCATAACAAATACAAGGCATACTTGGTAAATATTGACTTTAAAACCTTTACTAGGCTATGAGAATCTACTCAAAGGCTTTCTGAGGTGGTCCAGCCCTCCTTGAAGATAGCCGATTGGAAGGACAAACGAAAGGGGGCCACTGTTGCAGTTGCTGAGGAGGTCCCGAAGGGGGGTCATTGTCCAAATAAGCGAGGGAGAGCCTCTAAGCTTGAGGATCCACCTCTATATCCTTGTGGTATGAAGGAAGTCTAACAGATCCTAATGGAATGGATCAAGAACAATGATGTCGAGCTACCACCAATGAAAAAAGAGCCAACTAGAGAAGAAAAAAATAGCCCGACCTTCTGTGAATTCCATTGTCGCACCAAGCACAACCTTAAGAATTGTTGAACCATGCGCATACTATTTCAAAAGTGCTTAAAGAGTGGAGAGTTGGTACTGACAAGCGCTGGGGGCAACATCCATGATCGACCCCTCATAGACCACGAAGAATGTAAGAAGGTGCACATGGTGTCGTTCTACGACAAAATCAAGGATATAGCATAAGGTAACTTCGAAGAATGGCCTAAAATCCAGTTAAATCGAGAGACCTTAGAAGATTGCCACAATGTACCAGAGATTGACCCCTACGCGAGTGCACATATCTTGAAGGAAACAGTCAAGTTCAAAATTTTTTTTAATCAGTTGGAACTTACTGATGGTACCAGATTGGCATCCATAAAGGCCATCATAGACTTGTGCGCTGATGGGCCCTTAGGCCCTGAGAAGTGCATGGTTGTGGAAGGCTCGGTGTTCCGCAATATCAAGGAAAGGTCTAATGTCATCACCTTCATGGCAAGTACCCTAGAAGCACAATCATTCGCTCTACGTCACCACCAAGATCAATGGGGTACAATTGAAAAGGAATTTTCTAGACAATGGGGCCTTAGTCAATGTCATGCCTTTGTCCATATATAAGCAGCTTGGACTTCACGGGTCAAGTTTCATCAGAAAGATAACTATCGTCGCCGGATTTGCCAGCGACAAGAGAAGGACCCTTGGATATGTCACTGTCTCTTTGGTCATGGGGAAGGTAAGGGTACCCCCGACCTTCCATGTGATCGATGCTCCTACGACTTACCATGCGCTCCTAGGGCGCACTTGGATGAATGATTTAGGAGTGGTCCCTTCTACGTACCACCAGTGTATGAAAATGATTTGGAATGGAAAAGAAGTGATGATACCCACGACTAAGGACCCTTTTCGCAACAATGAGGCATACTTGGCGGAGGAAACACTATATGATGAGGTGGTTGAAGACGATGAAGTCGTCAGTCCGCTATAGCAGCCCTTGTCCTTCCCTATCCCTTCTTGGGAGGAGGTTCAGCGAGAAGTCTACGTAACACCGCAAAGGGTTAGTGTGAAAGAAAGGCTCGAAGAACTGGCCCAAGGAAAAAGGCAAGTTGATGAGCCCTCGCAGGAGGTGGCTCCAAAGAGATGTATCTGTCGCGTCCTACCTGATGGGCGAGTCACTTACGAGTTATGATGGTGTCAGAGGGTGAGTCCCCGAGACGAGGTGCATGAAACAAAGGCCAATATCACCGCGACGCCCACTAACACGGTCCCCGCGCCAGAATGCATGGAGGATCGCCCTAAGCTGTAGGAGCAGGAGCTCAAGGAAGTAAACCTCGCCCCACTTGGGGAACCATCGCGGCCAGTCTTCATTTGCAAGGGCTATCCCCAGAAAAGAGGCAGGTGTTCTTGGCACTACTGATAAAATATGCTGATATTTTTGCATGGAGATATGAGAAGATGCCCAGATTGGACCCAAGTCTAGTCTGCCACAAGCTAAACATCTATCCCTCAGATAAGCTTGTCAAATAGCATTCACGAAACTACGCCCCTAAGGTGATGATAAAAATCAAGGAAGAGTTGGAAAATTTGTTGCGGGTTACCTTCATTAAGCCTATTCAGCACCCTGTGTGGCTGTCAAACATAGTGCCCATCAAAAAAAAAATGGGGCCATCAAGATATGTGTAGATTTTAGGGACTTGAACAAGGCATGCTCAAAAGACGAGGTGTCATTGCCAAATGTCGACATTCTCATCGACGTTACCTTAGGGCATGAGATGATGTCTTTCATGGATGGGTTTATGGGGTACAATCAAATCAAGATGGCCGAGGAGGATGCAGAAAAAATCGCTTTCAAGACCCCCTTCGGCAACGTTTACTATACAGTAATGCCTTTTGGGCTGAAAAACGCAGGTGCGACCTATCAATTTGTTGTGGTCGCGATTTTTCATGACATGATGCACGATATTGTAGAAGACTATGTCGATGACCTTGTTATAAAATGGAGGAAAGAGGAGGACCATATGGCAGACTTGCAAAGAGTATTTGAAAGGTGTCGAAAGTATAACATACACATGAACCCCCTAAAATGTGCCTTCGGAGTAACAACAGGGAAGTTTCTCGGCTTCCTAGTACATCGACATGGCATAGATCCAGATGCGGAAAAGATAAAGGCTATCTAGAACATGCCCGAGCCTAGAAACCAAAAGCAGTTAAAGAGTTTCCTCGGGAAGGTGTCCTACCTACGGCGAATCATTCTAGCCCTTTCAGAGGTAACTATGTCATCACCCCTTTACTCAAAGAAAAGGCATCGTTCAGTTGGAACGTGGAGCAAGAACAAGCTCTCGGCTCCACCCAAACTATGGTTGCACCACGAAAAGGCCAACCCTTGTTACTATACCTTACCTCCACTAGAAAGGCTGTCAGAGGATTAATAGCACAAGAGGTGGAGGGTCTGGAAAGACCTGTCTATTACTTCAGTCGTATTATAAAAGATGTAGAAACAAGGTACCCTAGGGTGGAAAGGCATTGTATGGCCTTGGTATTCGCGGCATAGAAGTTGCGAC
This sequence comes from Ilex paraguariensis, assembly GCA_963454935.2. Classification (NCBI taxonomy): domain Eukaryota; kingdom Viridiplantae; phylum Streptophyta; class Magnoliopsida; order Aquifoliales; family Aquifoliaceae; genus Ilex; species Ilex paraguariensis. The sequence goes on along the minus strand of CAUOFW020010390.1, from coordinate 161,071 downwards.
ACTACTTTCTCACTCACGAAGTCAAGCTGATGACCAAGTGTGACCCTCTCAAGTATCTATTGACACCTCACCCTGAAAGGAAGGGCAACGCGATGGCTTTTCTCTTTATCAGAATTCTACATTAAGTGTGTAGCACCGAAAGCGATAAAAAGTTAGGCTCTGGCTGACTTATTGGCCTATTTCCCAGATAATGAGTATAAACCGCTCAAAGAAGAGCTGCTAGGAGAAAAACCAGAGCAGGGTCTTCCCGTGGTTGTAACACCCTGAAAGACCACGAGACCCTCCACAATTGTGGAACCCGCATCCATCACAGAAATACTTACTACAATGGATGTCATATCCCAGACCAAGTGACACTTAACATTCGATGGCTCATCTACCCTAAGTGAGGGGGAGCGAGAATAGGGCTGACTAGAATGAAAGCAAGGAGAAAATATCTTTGTCATATAAACTTGATTTTTGATGCACCAACAACGAGGCAGAAAATGAAGCACTGGTTCTAGGATTACTCACGGCACAGAAGTTAGGCATGCGAAACATCCAAATCAGGGGGGACTCAAAACTTATCATTAAGCAAGTAACTGGGGAATATGGTGTGAAGGAGACAACACTTGCTAGGAATAAGGCATTGGTACAGAGGTTGCTAGAGGAATTCGAGGAGGCCACCATTGATCACGCCCCACGAACAAAGAATAAGTTCCCCGACGCGTTGGCTACTTTGGGGTCAAAACTGGACATAGTAGAAGAGAAGGCGACCATCCAAGTAAAAAGGCAAACACTGCCGACTCCTATTACTGAAATTTTTCCAGCCACAAACTACGAAGATTGGAGAACCCCTGTAGTGGAACAGTTGGAAAAAAGGATAGGAGAAATCCTAGTCAAAAAATTGAGTCAGTTCACTATGATAGGCGGAATGCTATACTTTTACGGCCCTGAGGGAGTTCTCCTAAGATTTCTTTCATAACAAGAATCACATGACAGGTTGGTCCAAGTCCACCAAGACACCTGTGGGGATGCAAACATCAGTCTCTATAGAAGACTCCAGAGGAGAGGATATTATTGGCAAGAAATGGCCAATGAGGCCAGCGAGGTGCAGCGAAATTGCCTACGATGCCAGGAACACCCAGAATCCAAGGAATACATCATTGTAGAAGAAGTAAGGGACTGGAGCCAACTTTACATCGACTTCCTCCATGAAGGGACACTTCCAATAGACAAGAGTGTCGCGACAATGGTCAAAAAAAAAAGCCCTTAGGTTTTTTTTTTTTGAATAACAATGAACTATATATAAAGGAGTTCAATGGAAAAAGCCTAAGGTGCCTCGCGAGCATTGAAGTTTTGGAGGTACTAAAAATGTTACATGCCGCAGAACACCAAGGAGGGGCAAAGTTGTACAACTAGATATTGGACTTGGGGTATTACTGGCCAAAGATGGAGGGGGAATGCATAGAGCACGTACGAAGATGTGATGTCTGTCAGAAGCACGGGGATCTCATTCACGCACCTGCCGCAAACTTAAGGACTTTAGCCACCCCATGGCCTTTTCATACTTGAGCCACGGACCTCATAGGACCCATCAATCCTCCATCTCGCGAAAATATATGGATATTGGCTGCAACAGAGTTGTTCACAAAATGGGTGGAGGCAATCCCCCTAAAAAGGGCGACAAGGAAGGCGGAGGCCAACTTTCTAAAGAAAAATATAATTTACAGGTTTGGGTTCCTTAAATACTTGTTGTCAGACAATGGCACCCCCTTCGTCAATAGAGACGTGGCCGAAACGTTACAACAATATGGGGTGATCCTCCATAACTCCACATCGTACTATCCATAGGGAAATGGTCAAGTTGAGGCCACTAATAAGATCTTGATAAAGATCTTGAGCAGAACCATCAAGGATGGGAAAGACTGGGCTGAACAGCTTCCAGTAACGCTATGGAACTATGGGACCTTAAAGAGAAAGCCCATTAATGCGACACCTTATTCACTGGTCTATGGCGAGGAAGCAGTACTCCCCACAGAGATAGTGGTACCCTCCGCGAGATTGGCAGCCAGAGCCTAGGTAATCTCAGAGGTGAGGCACGCGGAGTTAGAAGCACTTGACAAGTACCGAGACGAGGCAATGGAACACTTGAAAAAATATCATCGAAGAATGTCTAAGGATTACAACTTGATGGTACAGCCAAGGAGCTTCCAAGAGGGTGATTTGGTGCTAAAAACAGTCCCAAGTGTTATGTGCAACCTGACCATTCCTAAGTTCGCCACCATGTGGAAAGGACCTTTCGAAGTTCGTAAGGTTGAAGACAGCGGATACTATGAAATTGAGCACATCGGGTCAGAGAAAACAATATGAAAGTTTAATGCCAAATGGTTGAAGTTGTACTACTCTTGAGGGATAGAAATGTAAACATACATAGAAAACATGTAAATGGATTTTGGAAGACAGAAATGTAAACATCGGTTGGTATATATGTATATGAAACTAGTCTTTTGGTTTCATTTTGAAAAAAAAAAAAAAAAGAAACATGTGCATTGAACAAGCTACAATAATCCATAAGCAAATGGTGCCTCTGTGTCAAAATCCCCAAGGGTCTGCGCAGCCTGCAAACGGTCCATATGTTGGCACTCATAGGTCCGCAAGGTATCGCATAGTGCCTCAAGTCTTTGTCGCATGTCATCATATTCAGCTTGTAAATGGTCGACTAGCCTCTGCGAATGCTCGTTGTCGTACAAAATACGAGCATGAGCGATGCGGTTTCCAATGATCAGAGCAGTAATCCCGACACACCGCAAGTCTCGGACCGATCACTCTAAATGGAGAAGGTCGCCTGGGCCAAGATCTTTAGTTGATCGGTGTTGACATGTGTACACCAAGGATGCTAGGAGGTCCAAGATAAAAGACTGCATTTGCTCATACTGTGTGGGTAAATAGCGAAGTATCATGGAGAAACACTGCAACAAACGATCCAAGAGAGGGATACTCCTTCGAGTGGTGAAGTCCCGCCATGCCATAAAACAATATTCTCACCAGAGCCCGGACCATCATACGGAGGGGGAAAGGGTAGCGTAACAATTCTAGAAGGTTGTGTACATCCACGCTCCTTGGTAACGTGGCTAGTGGTGGTGGTGGAAGTGTTCATAGTTGGCTGGGATGCAAAGGCACATGCTACAGCAATAGGCGTTGGGCGTTCAGCCTGGGGATGCTGAGTGATAAAAGGTGAGCCCCTCTAGAACAAAGGGAAGAAAGCACTTCCATAGGAGGGAATAATCCGAATAGGCGCCAGAGGAACATCTGAGGATATAGTTGAAAAAATAAGAATAATCAGCAGAGGCGATGAAGGTAGTGTCTGAGATGGGGGCGACGGAGGGACTTGTAGTGGGGTAGTGCCTGGAACATATGAACAAGGGAAAAAGGAAGGTGTCGAAAGAGGTAAAATCACGTCACTCAAGCTTGGAGAAGCAATACCAGCAAAAAAGTTATCACCAAAGTCATTCTGAAAAAGCATAATGTCACTGAGCGAAAGACCAGAAAAGTCTACATCTGAGAAGTCCGGGCCAAAGGGGAAGGCACTTACCTGATCAAGATTCCCAAGGCCACCCTCATGGGACTTAGGGCTAGAACGGGTGGGCTCGTCAAGAGTTTTCCCTCCCCTAGAGGAGAGAGCTGACTCTAGATTACCCACCCTATCGGCACCAATATAGTCAAACTATCTCACAAGGTTAACGTCAAGTACGGAATCAGAAGACTGACCCTTGGGGAAAGCCGCACTGACGTCACAAACCTGGAGTGAAAAAAAGAAAAAGAAAAAAAAAAAAAAGAAAAGGGCAAAAAGGTTAGTCTGTGAGAAGAAGAGACATAACAAATAACAAAAGGAATAATCTGAGTGTGTACTGCAGAAGAGACAACAGCCTGCTGATGCTCTTCCATATGTTGCACGACGCCAGGGGAAAGAGGTCTTAACCCCTGTGCAATGCTAAAGGCTAGAAACTGAGCATCATCACCATCTTGTGAAGCAGCAGGGATGGAAGACTGTCTCCCAAGAAAAACAGTGTTGCTAGTACATAAGTCATCGATGTCATCAGAATCACAAGCGATGTAGATCCTCTAGGAAGGCAACGCCATAGTAGATGTCATAGGAGGTTCACCTATTGTGACCTTTACTCCAAGGGGCATCCTGACACAACAAACTATGTCTCTAGCGGCCTCTCGTGCATGAAGACCCTAGTGAAAGAATATATAGGTGCATGGACACGTTTAAAAAAAAGGAGGGGAAGTATCAAAAAATTCTAAAGGCTAAAACACCAAGCTACAAAATGGGAGTTTTACCTTCCGCAGACGACGAAAAGGAGAGTTTGCAACAGGAGGGAACGACTGCACGGGAACTAGCCGTCGCGACTGGGTCCTGTGTGCCAAACAACCATAGTGAAAGGTGCTAGCAGGCCTAACATCACTAGACTTCTCCAATGTAACTGGTCAAGACTTTTTCGTGAGGCGTTTCTCAGCACGAACGAGGAGGTCTCATCGTGGTTGAATCTCTAAGGGGTCCTCTCCCATAACACCTCCTTGATTGAATGGATGGTCAATCGGGGCAAACTCGCTCAGACCCCCTCTGATCCTCACCTTGGACTTGAAACTCCTCAAACAGGAAAAGCCCTGGATACTTGCATCTCGAGGCAATACATAAGTCTTAGTCTCAGAAAGACATAATAATAAAGACACCATAGCAGCCCAATAAATTCGATAATCTAGCGTAAAAATACCAACCCTAGATATTGAAGGAATAATGATTGTTCTATCCTCAAGTAGTCTGACTCTATCGGCAAATAAATAGTAGCGCACAGTGTCAATGTAGCCTGGGGCATCCCTTAAAGCAGAGGGAACGTCTTGGTCAAACCCGAACTATAAAGCCACCCGATATGGGTTGTAAGTCACAAGCTCGGTGCCCCGGTCTCCAGCAAAGGGAAGGTATCCATTGGTGGAGCAAGCAATAAAATCAAAATAGTAGTTGGACATGGTCTCAATGGTATCAGCAGTAATAATTATGGGCTCTACACGGTAATAGGAAGGTGACTTGACCATAAGGTGATAAATCGCGTAAGGACAGAAGACGAAATGTGACTCATCATCGAGAAGGGGCCCCACAGACCTAGGTATGAGGCATTCAGACCACCATAGTCCCCAAGGAGAAGGACTGTCATTAATAAGACGTTTGGCCTCAGGGGGCAGATACCGAAAAATGTTTCAGTAGGAAGAGCTGTAAAAAGAGGGTAGAGACGTAGCTACTAATGTCGTAACACCTCATCGAAATAAAGGTTGCCTCATGTAATTCATCAAGACAAAGGTACAGGTTCCCGAGAAATAAGGGGGCCAAAGGAACGGCGCAGTTGCAAGCCAACCTAGCAGCCAGAGGAAAAACACCAATACTGATACCATCAAAAGAGGGCTCCAATGTAACGTATCACGTCAACCACATTGCGATAAAGGCAGCCGAGACATGCTCACTCTAGGATCCAGGGTCATCTTGGCCAACACACTCGTAACCTTTGCTCTTTGCAAGCTCGATGTCCCTATAAAAGAACCTCACCCGAGATGTGTAAGTACACTTATTCCTACCAGCACTACCTCCAACACCCAAAGATGAAGGAAGCCTTGTGGCATCAGTAAAACGATCAGATAAGTAAGATACTACGGCCGCCTCGGCAGGAGTAGAATCTCCAGAGGGGTAAATAGAATCTCCAAAAATAGGGAGTCGCATCAGTATCGAGACATCCTCCAAAGTGAGGGTAAACTCACTACAAGCGGTGACGAAAGTATGAGTCTCACGACACCAAAGAGAAATCAAAGAAAAAAAACTGGCATTAAGTCAGTTGACGCTAATCTTGCGACACAACTTTATAGCAGAAATAATACTGACAGACTCTAGAGTTTTGCAAAATATCTCATCTGTAAGAATGTCAGATCACTTGCGTCAGCCGACAAAAGGTGTAGATGAGATCTCAAAGTCAATAAAAGAGTAAGAATAATCTCCCCTCTTCCAAGTCAGACGCCAGCCCCCAGCAGCTGTACTCTGCAACACGCAACCTTCTGATTTGCAGTCAAACGCGCTACTGGGTCAACCTGTTTTGTCTTCCTCGGTCAGGACACCTTCAGTAGTATGTTTTTTCCACTCCAAACAACTACACAGTAAACATTAAATACGGAGGTCTATCGGTGTCTTCAGTTGTCCAAGTTAAATTGAGGCCCGCCCACTTACAAAGGTTTGTAGCATTCAACGCAGAGATCTGGACAAAACATATGGAGAAATTTTATTTAAAGGTAGTGGGCCCACCACTTTATCAAGTTTTGATATTTCATGAATATCAAGAAATTCAAATGGGCTGAGCAAGAAATATCAAGATACGGCTCTTGGACAATATTAGAGCACACAAGTTATTTTGAATAGAAAAGTCAACAAAGGCTTTTTAAAACAGATAGTGGGATCTACCACTTTTTTTTGAAGAAATTACGGAAATATGGAGAATGAGGGATTAAATGGAATATGGGCCACATGTTTAATTTGAAAATCATGAATATATATATATATATATATCAAATGAGCGATGGCCCATCACTTCATGAAAATATTACAATATTTCGGCAAGCAATTGGAGAAAGGATCTTGGCATCGGTATAGTCGCGGTGACTAATGGTTGGTTTTTTTTAAGGTACTGATTCACTATAATTTTTGAGATGGTTAAAAGTCAAAAATTTTCGAGAGCAATAATGGGTCATTTTATTAGCCATTTTTGGGACTCAATAGCAATTAAGGTTTTTGAGGAAAATAATGGGCTATGTCATCAGCAATTGTCACCGCTCAATGGTAGTCAAAGTTTTCTATCCGCAGTAGTACAAGGATACAGAGATGCACCTCAAAAAATTTGCACAAGGACAAAAATACACAAGTCTTCGCGACCATTATGCATACAAAGCCCGTCAAAAGATGGTCCATGCATGCAGGGGCAACCAACCACAACAATGTATTGGCAATAAATAAATGACGGTGAAAGACTTGTGCCAATTTTACGAAAAAAAATTTCGTCATCAACACCATGGTCAACTCATAGACGATAGTTACAATCAAACAACAAGTGCGGACAAAAAAATTGTATACACTCGTAGGATGCTTCCTACGACCTGACGTGTGCAAGGGGGCAAATGTAGTACTCGAAAAAAACTTCAAGACGCATGTCTTTACCATAACAAGGCAAGTGGCAACAATTATCAATTGATATGGAATGATGCCCGACAGAATTCAGTTGAACTGGTATAGATAACAGTGACAAGTACAACACCCCTTGGCACGAAGACTCTTGGCCTAACACCACGCCCTCAAGCACAATACTGCATCAGGGTGAAATACATCTCCATCACATTGGAAATGGCAAAATGAACCTTTCACCAAGGTTGGCCAAAAGTAGAATCGCAGAAGTATGGGACAACCTCGACGCGACACCTCAGGCGCGACGCCCCTGGGTACGACGCCCTTTTGCGAAAATGGTATTGTAGAAGTGTGGGGGCAACCTCGGTGAGACTTGTCTCCTCCACTGCGGGAGTGGTATCTTTAACCTATTGGACACCATTATTCGACTGACCCACTGGACTAAGAGGAGATGTCCCCAACTAGGGACATGGAAGTACGGCCCTCCTCAAGGGAGAATTAAGCAATGGGGGAGGACGAGCACGATTGTCAACCTCGGCCTAGGGCAAGGTCTCGAAGGGTTTAGTCTGCTCAAGTAGGTCTCCAAGTGCATGGCTCATTACCCACTGGGATATGCTCGACTTGGATCCAGAGAGACTCCGAAGGTAGCTGGGGTTTTTGGTCCGGGTTAGCATATGGGATGATGGGACATGTGAATTGGTGGCTGAAAGACCGAAACTATGTGGGTTTCCTCTGTTGGGCACCTCGAAAAAAGTCTCGAGGAAGGCCTAGGGAAAGAAAGAAGGACCTCAGGTTGGAGCGCGTTCGGGGCATCGCAGGCATGGTCCTCTCGAGGTCATGGTCCCACAGTGACCAGTCTTGATCATAGACCTTGGGAGCCCTCTCTCACCTTGGCTATTACACCTTCCTCGGGGCCACGTCCAGGTTGCGTTTGAAAAAACATTACATCTGTCTAGTTAATGTTGGGACGCATGGCTCACCATTAACGGTCATTGGTATCGTTGCGGTCGAGGCAGTTATAGGTTAGCGTGAGTGGTAAGGGGTTGCGGCAGGCAGACCGACCTGCTTGAGCATTGTGCTATAAATACTCACATTACTTGCCCACTACAGAAGAGGATTTTTCTGGCTGGTAAGAGCATTTTTCACCTATTCTCTTCCCAACTGGTTCGTCTCTTCGTTAACAAGCTACTCGAGTTCCTTTCATTTCATCCACTTATCCTACTTACCCCATTCGATTACACTTGGCATAGACACGTGAGTCAACCTCTTTTAACACCCCACCTACACAAAGGCAACCAAAAAATGGTACTTTCTGAGCAAATTTTTTTTCTCTTGAATTTTTTGTAAAATAATTTTTTTTTTATCAAATGACAACTACAACCAATGAAGGTTGCACAGTCCATATAAACACATACACACCCTAAGGCTATCCGATGTGGGATAGTCCCTTCTCCTACCCACCCAAGCCCTAAAGCCTCACCTGACCTATGGTCAGGCCCAAAAATAATATTTTTTTTAGTCAGCTAAAGATCATACATGGTGGAAAAGTCAATTGCTACTAAATTAGTCCTCTTTTACCCAGAAAGAGTAAGATTTTTTATATATATACTCAAGCTGAATGTGTTAGTCAACAACAATTAGTCGGGCTCGCTTCAGATAAAATTCAGTTCGAGTTCAACTCATGTTTTAAACGAAATGAGGTTGAACAATTTTTTAGGTTCGTTCAGCTCAAACTCGCAAAGCTCATGTCACATATATATAAAATAGTCGAGTTTACTCGCGCTCAGATCGAGTTTTAAACGAGTCAAGCTTTAATAATTTTTTAAACTCGTTTAAAAAAACAAACTCGTCCAGCTCGGCCTCAAGCTCGCAAAGCTCAGCTCGACCCCTACATGTGTAGCGCCCCATTAAGAGTCTTGTTTGAGGCCCTATAAGAATTATGTTTCAGATTTAACTTGCGGGAAATAAATTATTGAGTTGCATCGACTGATTTAAAGAGTGAAGAGTGTTGAGTTGTTTCGAGTGATTTAGTAAGGGTGGGTTCAACTGTGGCTCAAAGTTCAATGGTGGCTCAACAGTTGCACTCAACATATTAAAGTAGTTCTACTCATATTGTGCAGTAGAAGTTGGTTTAGAGCACATTTACTTCTCATCCCACATTTTTATTGGGCCTCTGAGCTTGCTTTCTTTATGCTGCATAATCTACTTTGCTCAAAGTTAGTTAAATAACTATAGTATCAGCAATCCCATTGTTTCAAGTTCCTATTATTTCATTTCTTATTGCAGTTCTTTGTCAATTAATTCTTTTTGACGGTTAGTTCACAAAAAATGTGTATTTGGGTCAGGTCCATATTGAACTGAGGAAATGGCTTTATGATAACTAACGTTGGTGTTGAAGCTGCTGCATCAACCAAAATTGTTTACAAAGGTACATTATCCTGTTTTCCATTCTCTAACATGTTTGTCCTTTGTCATTATGCATTTGAAGTAGCCCTTTATTGTATTATGATGATGTGCTGGGGGCATATCTAAGATTTCTTTCACCTTTAATTTTCAAAATCTTAGGAGACAACTAACAGGGTAACACAAACTTTTCATTAATCATGTACAAATGCTAACATGTCTTCTTTTGTTTTTTCTTGTGAGCCACTTTTGTTTTGTCCCCTATTTTCTCTGTAACAATGTTGTAAGAAGCAAACCACACTACCATGGTGTTGAAGGCATCTGGATAGAGTGTAGTTGGTTCAGGTTTAATTCTTGCTTTTGAGCAGGAAGTGAATGGATTCAACGTGAATCAAGTTGGTAGGGTTGGTTTCACCTTCGCTGAATTTTTCTTTAAGAACTTTTTGGTAACCTGAAGGCCAACCAAGATGAGACTTGGTCTTTGGGTACAAGTACAACAGCAATGATTCTTGGTTGTGTTGGTTTACATGACACGTGCTTAAAATTGAATACACTTCGGTTGCTTCTTATGAAATTTTAATTAAGACTACACCAGGCCTTCCTAGCAACAGAGATAAAATGGACCTTGATTATTCCAGATTGCATTTGAATCCCATGGATTTTGATAAGTTATTTTGATGTGGCCTACCTTTTCTTCATTGTAATCTCTTAAATCAAGGCATTCTGCGATTATCCCTTGGCTTGATGGCAGTGTCTATGTGCCTAAAGATAAGATTGGCTGATATCTCTACACCCAAGATTTTTAGGACATGAAAGCCAGTATCCATTATTGCTCTCTCTGGCTCTGGAAGACAAGGTTTTGCACTGGTTACACAAGGACGGGTTATTTATGGCAAAATCTTGAAATACCAAGTTTCTAGAACTTAAAATACCTTTTAAGTCAATAAGTGTCTTCTCACCCGTCTCATGTTAAGGTTACTGCTCCTTAAATGCCAATTGTATGTTCTGCCAATGGAGCAAACTTCAAAGAATTGGCAATAGAGGCAGATGTGGATGGATTTTTGGTTGGTGGAGCTACCCTAAAGGTGGTGCTTATTTTGATTTCTTTTACCACAAAAGAAACTTGTTGATTGTTATTGTTTGGTCATATGGTTTTTGATTTGGAGACTGACTCTCAACCTCAAATTTTACTTTGCAAATCAGCCAGAATTCATTGACATGATCAAGTCTGCCACAGTGAAGACGAGTGTTTGAACTTTGAAGCTGGGTATTGGTATGACCATCCCTCTTCCCTTCTCCTGAAATGCCTTTTGTGCAACTTGGGTTATAAGGTGTTTGTGGACAGTACCCAGAGGGCCAGAGCAAATGTTAGCTAGTGGATTTGTATGTGTAATAAACCAGGGATTATCTTGTGTAACTTGTTTCATGTATCCCTAGAAAGAAAGTCTAAATAGCTTAATTAGCAAGGATAACAATCCTGCCTGGTATGCTTAGTATTTATAAGCAAAGTAGTTACAATGTGATAAGTATTGATTGTTACAGCAGAAAGATAAGATATGATATGAATGCAAATATTCAAATATAATTGAAACTGAAACTGGACTCTATCGACAGCTGCCACCATCTGTTGAGATATTGTTGAGAGTTAGACCTGATCTGATATTCTTAACATCCCCTTTCAAACTGATGGGAGATTCAGTGACCATTAGTTTGTCTTTGAGTAACAAGAATCTTTAAGAAGTGAGTCCCTTTGTAAAGACATCTGCTATCTGATCAGCAGTGGCTATGTATCGAGGAATGATGTCTTTGTTAATCACTTTTTCTCTAATGAAATGATAATCAACCTTCACATGTTTAGTTCTAGCATGAAAAATAGGATTGGAGGCTAGTGCTAATGCGCCCATATTATCACACCACAGCTGTGGAGTAGACTCAATTGAGCACTGCAAGTCTTTGAAAAGCATTCTTAGCCAATATAACTCAGCTGTAGCAAAGGCCATAACTTTATACTCTGCTTCTGTGCTGGATCTAGATACAACCAGCTGTTTCTTTGCTTGCCATGAGATCAAACAATTGCCTAGGAACACCCCATAGCCACTAGTTGATCTTCTATCTAGAGGATCTCCAGCCCAATCACTATCATAATAAGCTGCCAATTGCAATGGTCCTAGTTTGAAAATTAAGCCATTATCAATGGTGCCCTTTAGATACCTTAGTACCCTCTTTGCTACTGTAAAACGAACAGTGGTAGGACAATGTAAAAATTGACATAGTTGATTTACTGAATAGGAGATATCGGGCCTTGTAAGGGTGCAATATTGTAGAGCACCAATAATATATTTGTAAATGGTGGGATCAGGGAAAGGATCACCCTCAAGTTTGCTTAGCTTCTGTCCAGAAACACAAGGAGCTGAATAAGGCTTGGCTCCAAACATATTGGTACGATCTAGCAGACTATAGATGTATTTAATTTGATTGAGATGCATCCCTGTATAGGTTCTGTGTACATGAATGCCCAGAAAGTAACTCAAGTCACCCAAGTCCTTCATCTTGAATTTCTTTTGCAAACTTTGAATTAGTCCCATAATACTAGAGTTGTGAGAACCAGTCACAAGTATATCATCAACATAGATGAGCACATAAATATGTACTGGACCATTGTGATACATAAATAGAGAAGTGTCCAATAGAGAACCTGTAAAGCCAAGACCATGTGAGTAAGTCGAGTATACCATGCCCTTGGGCCTTCCTTAAGGCCATAGAGGGCCTTATGCAACCTGCATATATGATTAGGAAATGCTCTACGCACAAAACGTTGAGGTTGTTCCATCAAAACTTCCTCATTGAGAAAACCATGAAGGAAAGCATTGGATACATCCAATTGTTTGATAGGCCAGTCAAAGTGTAGTGCAATAGCCAAAAGTGAATGGTGGCTGGTTTTATTACTAGACTAAATGTTTCTGTATAGTCAATGCCATCTCTTTATTTAAATCCTTTCGCAACTAATCTGGCCTTATATCTATCAATGGTACCATCTGGTTTTTGCTTTAACTTGTACACCCATTTATTATGGATAACATTTTTGTCTTTGGGTCTCGGGCAAAGGCTCCATGTCTGATTATCCAGCAAAACCTCGGATTCACTTTGCATTGCAGAGAACCAATCAGGGTTAGACATAGCTTTAGAAAATGATGTGGGTTCACATGGCAGAAAACTTGTATGTAAGACTTTAACAGGATGATAGGTGGACTTATTGGCATAGTTTTAAAACCCGACCCGGACACTAACCCGGCAAAGGGATTGGGTCAATGAGTTATTGGTTCAACCGTGGGTCAATCGGTTGAACCGGTCATATAATTAATAATAAATAATAATAATAATAATAAATATGCTAAAAAATTATAATAGTTACAAAAATAACATATTTTATGTTATAGTAAATGAAATAAAAAGACAAAATATCCTCAAATCATTAATTTGCTTACATAATTGATATAATTTGACAGAGCATAAAATAATTCACTAAAAAATATTGAATATTTAGTATAAATAGTAATAATATGATGCCTAAAAAACCAAAAGAAAATTTGATAGAAAAACAAGGAGAGTTTAAGTGCACTACCTATCCCACATCGAAAATTCACAAGTGGTTCTAAGGAATCTGCGCCTATAAAAGTGCTTCACTTCTCCACTTGTAGCTAGTGGTCAACAATTGCTGGCTTAACATCAACCTTTAAGCATTTTAGTTTGAATATGTTATGTTTGGGTCTTGAAGTTTAGTTTCTTTATGTTTGAGCTCCAGTATGAAAATGGATTTGTGAAAAACCAAACCGGTTTTTACGGGTTCCTAAAAAGTGATCGGTTTAAGCAGGTTTGAGCGGTTTTCAAGTGGGTCATTTGTTGGACCGATCTAATTAAAGAATCGGTTCGGCTCAGGCACCTGTTCACCGGTTTTTCGGGTTGACTTGCTGGGCCGGGCCGGGTTTTAAAACACTGCTTGTTGGAGAGATACAAATGATATTCAGGGAATTGTTTGGGTTTGGAAGTTCCTGTCATAGATCTAGTGAAGATCTATGCAGGAGGTAATTTAGGTAAAGAAGCTGAGGTTGGAGTGGGAGGGGTTGTTATTTCTGAGGCATAAGTAAGGAGTTGTGAAGAAGAGGATCATGTTATAGGATCTAAGGGATTAGGAGTGGTGGCTGTCTCAAATCAACTGAATTGACTGCTGGTGGGAGTTCAGTATTTGAGGTGGAGTTAGTGATAAGGTTAGGCTCAACTTTGAGTTGATTGGAGGGAATGTGACTGCTTGTGAGCATATTTTGAGGTGAATGCATAGGAATAGGGGGAGAATTTAGTGAATAAAAACGAGAAGGTAAGAGGACAGTACCTGATGGAGAGGATTGTCCTCGAGCAAGGTAGAGAGTGTAGCCTTTCTCCTGTGCAGGGAATAAGTTCTCATCAAAGACTACATGTCTTGACATGTAAATTTTATTAGTTTGAAAATCTAGACATTTATAGCCTTTCTGATTGGAACCATAGCCTAAGAAGACACATTTTTTGCTTCTAAATTCCAGCTTGTGTTTGGTGTATGGTCGAAGAAGAGGATAGCATGCACAACCAAAAGTTTTTAGAAAGGAGAAGTTTGGTTTATTAAATAACTTGGTAAGAGTTATCTCAAATTGCAACATACAGGAAGGAAGTCTATTGATTGAATGAACTGCTATATGAAACGTTTCTACCCAATATGTGGATGGAAGATGAGATTGGGCTAAAAGAGTTAGACCAGTTTCACACATGCTTGTGTTTCCTCTCAACAATCCCATTTTGTTGGGATGTACGAGGACAAGTAAGTCGATGAAAGATTCCACTGTCAGTCAGAAATTTGGTGAATAAATTTTTAGTATATTCACCTCCACCATCTGTTTGGAATTGCTTAATTTTGCAAGAGAGTTGGTTTTCAATGATGCATTTAAACTTGACAAAACAATCAAACATATCAGATTTGAACTTTAGAGGAAATAACCAAGAATATCTTGAAAAATCATCAATAAAGAGAACATAATACTTGAATCCATTAATTGATAAAATTGGTGAGGTCCATTGCTTGGTCATTTCCGTTGTAGTATATCCTAACCTCTAAACATCATCCATCAATGCGTATAGTCTATGTGTGGAGGGGAGTGTCACTCTCCAGTGGAATAATGTCAAAAGAAAGGGCAACGGAATGATGGAATGAAATGTGTGTGTGTGTGAACAAAAATGCTTCCCAAGTGCAAGAAGACTTTTGTGTGTCGTGCTTTACTTGGAACAGTATTCCAAAGTCATCTCCTCAGGGAAGAATGTGAATTGTGTAGAAGGTACTTTTGGTGAAAGAAAAGAGTAAAATCTTTTGTTGTTTGAAGTTGGTTTGTGATTTGTGTTGTGATGAAATTGAAATGGGAAATAAGTGTTGTCTAATCCGAAGGGTTCACTCTAATGGGATTGTCAAGTCAACTCAAAATCTTTCTCCAATGGTTCATAGATGAACGATTGATTCGTGGGAAGTGAAGGACGAGATGGAAGTGAAGATCCAAGCATAACCCATGACAAGTCCACGGGATATCAAAGATTCACACCATGTTCTCATTCAACCCAGTCAAACCGAACCATCATACATAGAGGAGAGGAAAGAAGATGAGTTGAAATGGCATACCCAAGAGGAGATCTTCTTTAGATTAGCCAACTTAAAGACTTAGCTACTCATGCTTAAGGTAAAGACAACAATGTAATGAGAAGACAATATGAAAAAATGAAGATTGGAGCTAAGCATCAACGAAATACACAAATATAACTTCTGGATAATTATATATGTGGGTCACCTCTTACTAAAGATTGGATGAGAAACTACTCACTCTTCATGGCTTTGGTAAAGCTAGAAAAGTGAGTGATGTTCATCCCTCCAAGTAGAGGAGTTGTAAGGTAAAACATATTACACACGGAGTCAATCTTCGAAAAAGAATGTGTGAATCACGTTCCACCTTTCACGGCTTTGGTAAAACTCTAGAAAACTGGAAGAGTTTCACTCCTCTAAGGAAAAAATGAAGCTCAAATTAATAGAAACAAAAGAAAGCAATCATACAATAAAAGAAAGCAATAAATTAAAAGAAAATAATAACACAAAATTAAAAGAAGCAATATATTAAAATAAAGCAATAATGACTTTTAGAGGATTTTTCACTACCAAAAGGTGCTCTTTTCAAGAAAGCAATGATACAAGAAAACAATAATAACTTTTAAAGGGTTTTTCACTACCAAAAAAGAGCTCTTTAAAAGAAAGATGATACAAAAAAAAAAGATGATCTTTACATGACCAAAGGGATGGTATTTATAGGCAAAAAGAGAGGGCTTGAATTATACTTTGATCCCCCGTTGTTTTGAGCTTTTGATAATTGGCACTCTATAGTTTGTAGCTTTGATAATTAGCTCTCCAGTAATTTGTAGTTTTGATGCAATTGGCTCCCCAGTAGATTGTAACTTTAACACAGAAAACCCTGAAAAGAACAACAATCAATGCATTATCCCTAATTCACACACTAACCTTAATTTGACTTATTTTGACTATTTTAACTTTATTTAACTAACACAATTGACCTATTAACTTACTTAAATTATTTCTTAATTATGGTTAATCACACCCTTCAACCTAAACATTACTAGTCCCTAGTAATAGATAACAAAATAAAATCACTTTAATAGATAACACGATTGTATTTAGCATATGCAACAAGTCAATAAACCCCTAGGTGATCCCTAGTGGACGAGTTTTGTCTCGTGAAGGTTTTCAGTGAGCTACCTACAAACTCCAGTTGAACAGATATGTATGTGGGTTAAAGTAAATTAGCATCATGGTCATTGGGACACCCAACCCTCAATTTCGACTTACATCCCTCAAGCTCCTCTTTCATAGGTATTTATTCTATGCAAAAATTAGTATCATTCATATTGGCATTTTGAGTTCCCTGTGTAGTAAGAATGGTCTTTCTAGAAACAAGAATTGTTACATAACAAACATTCCACTTTACCACCCTCTATGGATAGTTTTGATTTTACAAACCTCTGTTAGAAATGCCCTCAGCAAAAACTCCCTCTGATTATAGTGACTTGTCTCTCAAAGGGCATGTGATCAGAAGATGGTCAATCGAAAAATTACATGCACAGTTAGAAAGGGAGTGAAAGTCTTAAGAAAGTAATCATGTTCTTAGCATAATCTCATGGAAGAATATCAATATAATTAAAAAAATATTATTTAACATACCCCAGTTTTCGGTCGACAACACACACATGCATCAAACTTGAGATCAATTAGGGTTTTGTATAGGTTGTAATGTGGCCAGAGGTCAGTGGCTAACGAAATGACGTCAATGGTATTCAAAAACTATCTCATTTTTAATATAGTGTACCACACTTCTCTTTTGCTTTTCGATATTTTTCCTAGAAATGATATTTTTTTCTTTCATTTTTCTCATTTTTCACTTTCTTGGCAATTTCCTGTTTTTCTGTTTCTTTTCTTTCTTGGTTGTTTACACCGACTTTTCTTTCATTGAACAATAGTCATCATCGTCTTTTCTATTTCTCTTTCTTTTTTGCATCATACTGATTTATGAAAGGGTGCAAGAAAATTAGATAGCAAAGTATGTCAAGTATATTCTTCTGTGGCTCGGTTATCATATGGGTTTCTTGAAGAAGAAATCATTCATTGAAGGCTCAAACATGGCTAACTAGGGATATAATTTCGTAGAAGCAATGACTAAGGCTCAAAATCAAATCAAAGATGGCCTAAAATCCTTTCTCAAGTATGTGCTCATGTATGTATCGCATGCAAAGGTTCCCTGTGAGATATGTCAATAGATCACTTTAGTTGCATTAATCTCAGCAAGTTAAATGAGATTATTCAAAAATTAAAATTGAAAGTAAAAGAGCTTACTTGAGTAAATGTTAATTGTCTCTTAGAACGCATCGCAAGGCTCAAAACTTACTATGGTATTATTTGTTATCTCTATTGATTATGTCAGATTTTCAAAGAATGTCGGTTATATATCACTTCTACTTTTGACTCTAGTCATTCTGTACCTTAAGAATAATAAATACCAATGTATAATTGACATTTAAGCATAGAGAGAATACCATTTTTCAAAGAAATGAGGCTTTTTTTTTTTTTTGAAACTGGCATTTGAACTCAAATAAAAATCAAAGTTATTTAAATACACATTTATCTATGAAAATTGAAAGAAGATTAAATGCACAAATTAAACTTGAAAAACTATGGCGTCTCAGGATAAGTCCCTACCCACGCTACAGGTTGGCATTTTAGGACATTCCTTACTCGGCCCGCATCTTTACTTCAGCAAAAAGACTTTTTACATCTAAAAAATATTTACACTTTTTAAAAAAGTTCGGACCATTAACCTTCATCCTCAAACCACGTTTTTTCACAGCTTTGTCATTATTAGTTAAAATCTAATTCGAGTAATCGCTTGTATCTATGTCATTATTAGTGACTCTTCCAACTCCTTGTCGCACATAACGTGTAAGTCCCGGACTGGTATAAGATGGCGTCTCAGAAAAATCTTTACTCTGCTCATACACTATCCACTTTAATCGATCGGTTGCACGACCCGAAATTGGTTCAGAACACTTATTGTATTTTTTCATGTGAAAACACTTGTCATATTGTTTACATGCACCCAGTCGTTTGGCACGACGACGTTTACCAAAAGTATTTCTGTCACACAATGGTTTTGCTTATGCTTCTCAGATTTTAATTTTTCTCACAACTCTTATCTTTCTTATTATCACAGCATGCACATCGGGTGAAAAAGTGCGTAAAATGCCTACACTGAACAAAAAAAGTTTATTATCCATACTTGCTAAACTGAAGACACCCTATCTGGTTCTTTAACATCTACCAGTCACAAAGACGATTGAAGCTGCATTCGATATGATCATGAAAAATAAGAAAAAATACTGTAAAAATACACAATCCAAAATAAAAATAAATAATTTTTTTTTTACGAAATTAGAACAAACTAGAACTGTAGATCACACCCCCCCCCCAACCTAAACTGAACATTGTCCCCAATGTTTTGAATTTACTAGTATTTGGAGTTTGAAAATGAGGTTGTAGGGTAGAAATCTGTTCAACTGCCGAAACCTACAAACAAAACACAACAATTACTTAACTCGAGGAAGATCTAGGATAGGCTAGAAACCCCTCACCCTAAGTGTGAGCAGACAAAGGGCACCCATGTACAAATACAAACATATAATGCAAATTATTAAACAAAGGACTGGGTCGTCGGCATATATGGTCATGGATTTGCAAAGGGGTGAGTTGTTTTTATAGAGAACAACAAAGAAGACAAAGAAGAATAAAAGAACAAGCAGGGAAGAAGAAGGGGGGACCAACACCAGTGGATGGGGAAAAAAGGAAAAAAGGTGGGAGGCCTTATAAAGGCATCCCAGTGGGTCGATTTCTTTTTTTTTGGTACCCGATCCATTTGAGTGTCGGCAGCCGCAAATATCCGCGTAAAATATTCCCACAAACATTGGTGTAAGATGCAAATAGTGCAACCTCACCCCCCCCCCCCAACTTGATTCATGCATTGTCCTCAATGAAACAAAAAGGTATGATATTCAATGACGGACAATAAATAGATTAGTAGGGTTACAAAACACCTTGCACTTGAGTTTTGACAAAAACACCAATATCTGCGATTAAGAAAAACAAAACTATACGACAAAAGAATATAATTAACACGGAATAAAAATAAAATAAGTAAATAAAAGCCTGTATATTGAAAAGCATAAAAAAACTAGTTATTCCTCCACAACTTTCGGGTATACCGGATCTATTAAATTCTCCTCCACCACTTGTTCTTCAAAGCCCCCGAAAAATGGCTTAAGTCTTTGGCCATTGACCTTGAATGTCTGGCCATTTTCGAGGTTTTGGACATCCACAGCTCCGTTGGGGTAGGCCACCTTAACAAGATAGGGGTTATCCCAACGTGATCAGAGTTTACCTTGGAAAATGGAGAGCCGAGAGTTGTATAAAAACACTTTTTGTCCGGGCTCAAATGACTTTCTCACAATGGATTTGTCATGAAAGATTTTGCCCCGCTCCTTTGAAATTTTGGAGCTTTCATACACATCTCTTCTAATCTCTCCCAACTCATTTAGCTCTAACTTTCTTTGCTCTCCGGCCATTCTTAGATTGAAGTTCAGAGTTTTGACGGCCCAATAGGCCTTGTGTTCTATCTCAATCGGCAAATGGCAAGCATTTTCGTAGACAAGCCGATAGGGAGACATGTCTAAGACAATCTTATTGGCGGTGCGGTAAGCCCATAGGGCATTGGTCAATCTATTTGACCAATCTTTCCTATTTGGATTCACCATTTTTTCTAAGATATTTTTAATCTCCCTATTGGCCAACTCGGCTTGGCCATTGGTTTGTGGGTGGTATGCGGTGGATACCTTATGAGTGATGCCATATTTGAACATTAAAGATGCAAATGACCTATTGCAGAAGTGTGATCCACCATCACTAATCATTGCGCGAGGTATCCCAAACCTTGAAAATATGTTCTCATTGAGAAACTTGACCATAACCCGGTGGTCATTAATCTTGGTTGGGATAGCCTCCACCTATTTGGACACGTAGTCCACTACCAGTAGAATGTATAGATAGTCAACCGACATAGGGAAGGGACACATGAAGTCGATATCCCAACAATCAAATATTTTGATAATAAACATAGGAAAAAGGGGCATTATGATCCTTCGGGTCACGCTACCCAAACGTTGGCATCTATCACACTCTTTAAAAAATATTTTGCTTGTGAATGACAGAATGCAAGGACATCCCGCTGTTCATTCTCTGGTACGCATCTCCTTATGACTTGGTCGGTGCAGTATTTGAACAGGTACGGGTTGTGGAAGTAGAAGTACTTCGCATCTGTCATAAATCTTCTTCGATCCTCTAGGCTCCAATGCGGTGGTATTTTTCCTGTTGCGAGATAGTTACATATGTCAGCATACCAAGGACAAATAGAATGAATTGAGAGTAAATGTTCATTAGGGAAAGAATCAGGGATATGAATGTTCTCATCGATTTCTTACACCACTAGTCGAGATAAATGGTCTGCCACTACATTCTCCACTCTCTTATTGTCTTTGATCGTAAGATTGAACTCTTAGAGTAGGAGGATCCACCTGATAAGTCTTGGTTTGGCATCCTGCTTAGACAACAAATACTTCAAAGCAGAATGATCAGTATAGACTACTATCGGTGAACCAATGATGTAAGAACGGAATTTATCTAATGCAAATACTACTGCTAGCAGCTCCTTTTCTATGGTGGTGTAATTCATTTGGGCTTCATTGAGCATTTTGCTAGCGTAGTAAATTACATAAGATCTATTTTTCTCCCTCTAACCGAGCACTGCGCCAATCGCATAATCACTTGCGTCGCACATCAGCTCAAAAGGTAAATCCTACTTAGGTGGTCGCATAATCGGAGGTGTGACAAGCATGCTTTTGAGTTTTGTAAAAGATGTCTCACAACTATCCGACCACTCGAATGGGACACCCTTAGACAATAAATTGGTCAAAGTTTGGGCCAATGTACTAAAATTTTTTATGAAACGACGAAAAAAACCAACATGGCCCAGAAACGACCTAATATCCTTAACGACTCTCGGCGTAGGAGGTTGGAAATGGCCTTCACCTTTGATTTATCAACTTTGATACCCTTTGCCGAAACTATATGGCCGAGAACAATTCCCTTCGTCACCATGAAGTGACACTTCTCCCAATTGAGGACTAAGTTCTTTTCCTCGCATCTCTCAAGAAATTTCTCTAAATTTTCCAGACATTCTTCAAATGAATCCCCGAACACTGAAAATTTATCTATAAAGACCCCTACTATCTTCTCCACCATGTCACTGAAGATCCCCAGGGCATTACATAGCCCAAAAGATATGCGACGGTAGGCAAAAGTACCATAGAGACAAGTGAAGGTGGTGTTCTCTTGATCTTCCAATGCAATCTTGATTTGATTGTAGCTAGAATATCCATCTAAAAAGTAATAGAATAGATGTCCCGCTACTCGTTCCAATACTTGGTCAATAAATGACAATGGAAAGTGATTTTTTCTTGTGTATGCATTGAACTTACAGTAGTCAATGTACACTCTGCATCCGGTGATCACCCTCGTTGGAATAAGGTTATTATCATCGTTTGCCACCACGGTGACTTCCAACTTCTTAGGGACTACTTGTGTGGGGCTAACCCACTCACTATCGGCAATTGGAAAAATGATGTCCACGTCAAGTAACTTTAAGACCTCATCTCTCACCATATCCTTTATGATTGGGTTCAACCTTCTTTGTGGTTGTTGAGACGGCTTGGAGTCATCTTCAAGATAGATGCGGTGAGTACAAATGAGGGGGCTTATCCCCTTTATGTTGGCAACTGTCCAACCAATCGCCTCCTTATGTCTCCGAAACAATTCCAAGAGATCTTCTTCTTGCTTTGGATCCAAGGTTGAGCTAATCACCACCGAAAAAGTTTCTTCCTCTCCAAGATATGCATACTTCAAGTGGGATGGTAGTGGCTTCAATTCCAACACGAGTTTTTGTACATCCGATGGAAAGATTTTCTTTTCTTGATGTGGAAGTTTCTCAAATGTAGGAGTCCATCTCTCCACCCCTTTCAAACTCTCCAACTCATCTTGCTCATCAACTTCTTTTATATCAACAATTTCATCTTCTTCCAACTTGAAGGTGCTCATTTGCTCAAGTGCTCCTCTACCAAGGTGTCAATCCGANTGGTGTAATTCATTTGGGCTTCATTGAGCATTTTGCTAGCGTAGTAAATTACATAAGATCTATTTTTCTCCCTCTAACCGAGCACTGCGCCAATCGCATAATCACTTGCGTCGCACATCAGCTCAAAAGGTAAATCCTACTTAGGTGGTCGCATAATCGGAGGTGTGACAAGCATGCTTTTGAGTTTTGTAAAAGATGTCTCACAACTATCCGACCACTCGAATGGGACACCCTTAGACAATAAATTGGTCAAAGTTTGGGCCAATGTACTAAAATTTTTTATGAAACGACGAAAAAAACCAACATGGCCCAGAAACGACCTAATATCCTTAACGACTCTCGGCGTAGGAGGTTGGAAATGGCCTTCACCTTTGATTTATCAACTTTGATACCCTTTGCCGAAACTATATGGCCGAGAACAATTCCCTTCGTCACCATGAAGTGACACTTCTCCCAATTGAGGACTAAGTTCTTTTCCTCGCATCTCTCAAGAAATTTCTCTAAATTTTCCAGACATTCTTCAAATGAATCCCCGAACACTGAAAATTTATCTATAAAGACCCCTACTATCTTCTCCACCATGTCACTGAAGATCCCCAGGGCATTACATAGCCCAAAAGATATGCGACGGTAGGCAAAAGTACCATAGAGACAAGTGAAGGTGGTGTTCTCTTGATCTTCCAATGCAATCTTGATTTGATTGTAGCTAGAATATCCATCTAAAAAGTAATAGAATAGATGTCCCGCTACTCGTTCCAATACTTGGTCAATAAATGACAATGGAAAGTGATTTTTTCTTGTGTATGCATTGAACTTACAGTAGTCAATGTACACTCTGCATCCGGTGATCACCCTCGTTGGAATAAGGTTATTATCATCGTTTGCCACCACGGTGACTTCCAACTTCTTAGGGACTACTTGTGTGGGGCTAACCCACTCACTATCGGCAATTGGAAAAATGATGTCCACGTCAAGTAACTTTAAGACCTCATCTCTCACCATATCCTTTATGATTGGGTTCAACCTTCTTTGTGGTTGTTGAGACGGCTTGGAGTCATCTTCAAGATAGATGCGGTGAGTACAAATGAGGGGGCTTATCCCCTTTATGTTGGCAACTGTCCAACCAATCGCCTCCTTATGTCTCCGAAACAATTCCAAGAGATCTTCTTCTTGCTTTGGATCCAAGGTTGAGCTAATCACCACCGAAAAAGTTTCTTCCTCTCCAAGATATGCATACTTCAAGTGGGATGGTAGTGGCTTCAATTCCAACACGAGTTTTTGTACATCCGATGGAAAGATTTTCTTTTCTTGATGTGGAAGTTTCTCAAATGTAGGAGTCCATCTCTCCACCCCTTTCAAACTCTCCAACTCATCTTGCTCATCAACTTCTTTTATATCAACAATTTCATCTTCTTCCAACTTGAAGGTGCTCATTTGCTCAAGTGCTCCTCTACCAAGGTGTCAATCCGATTAATCTCTTGTGCCTCCTCGTCATCCCCCGGTTGCTTGGACAAATTGAACACATTGAGATCCATAGTCATGTTCCCAAATGCTAGCTTCATAAGACCGTTCCTGCATTTAATCACAGCATTAGATGTAGCAAGAAAAGGTCTACCAAGTATTACTGGGATTTGGGAGTTAAGATTTACAACTAGGCGAGTGTCAAGCACAATAAAATCAACAGAAAAGTAAAATTTATCAACTTGCACTAAAATATCTTCAACTACTTCCCTTGGTGTCCAGACACTACGGTCCGCTAGTTGAAGCATGATTATAGTAGGCTTCAATTCTTCGAGCTGAAATTGTTGGTATACTGAGTACGGAAGGAGGTTCGCACTAGCCCCCAAATCAAGGAGTGCTTGCTCCACCCGACAATTCCCGATTGTTATGGCAATTATGGGGCAGCTGGGGTCTTTAAACTTTGGAGGGGTGTTTGTCCTCAAAATCAAACTCACTTGCTCCGTGAGGAATGCTTCCTTGTGAACATTGAGTCTCCTCTTCACAGTGCATAAGCCCTTCAAAATCTTTGCACAAGATGAAATTTGTTTTATCGCGTCAAGGAGTGGAATGTTTATTTTCACCTGCTTAAACATTTCAATGACATCAAAATAATTAGCCACCTTGACGAGTGGTTTCAAGCGATTGGGAAAAGGAGCAGGCATGGTGGAAACAAGCACACTTTCATCAATAATTTTTTTATTCTCAACTACCTCACTTTTTCTCTTCTCACTCACTCCACCCTCGATGGTGTCACTCATGGTCTCTTTTTCTTTTGGCAATGTGGCCTTGGGTGAGACCTTTGACACAATGATTTTATCCATTTCTTTTCCACTATGAAGCGTGATAACCGCTTTGAGTTGCTCACAACTCTCTCTCAAGGGCTCTGATGACTCAACAACATGTTGACCTCTAGGTTTCTCTTGAGGTTGAGCGAAGAATTTTTCCTTCTCTTGTTGTGATTCCCCTATGGAGTTTGTCAACTTTGTGAGTTAGGTTCTTATGTCATTAAAAGCTATGGCATTTTGATTGTTGATGACGATTTGATTTTGATTGAAGGTGGTTTGGCTTTGAATGAAAACATGAACCATTTCCTCCAAATTCTTTTGTGAGGAAGTGGGTAAGTAGATAAATTGGATGGTCCTTGAGAAAAGCTTTGTGGAGGTGGGTTTGACGAATACCCAAGTGGATTAGTCTGGGAGTATCGGGAGGTAGACGCTTGCCCTTGGCCTTGGTATTAATTTTGCTTGGGAGGCATGGGAGATGAATATGCATTTGAACCATGAGAAATGGGATTCTCATTTCTCCAACTAAAATTTAGGTGATTACTCCAACCTGGATTGTAAGTGTTCGAATTGGGAGAAAATGATTGTCTCGTTTGGTTGAAGGCGTGGACTTGTTCATGGTACACTTCCTTAAGTGCTGGAAGGTTGGGACACTCTAATATGGAATAATCTACACTCTCAAAAATTGCACATCCCTCCTCGATCTTAGAAACATTAGACACCTCATGTCTCCGATTGACTTCAAGACTCTCCACCTTCCTAGACAATTTGGCAATTTTTGAAAATAAGTCTTCCCGGTCTCTCAAATCATAAATCCCTACCCCTTGAGTTTGGCCACTCCCTTGAGAAAAAGACCTTGGTACATCGGTGGGATCTATAATGTCCCATGATTGTGCATTCTATGCCAATGTATCAAAGTAATCTAAGGCCTCATTGGGGTCTTTGTTCAAAAACTCCCCATTACACATCATGTCAATGAATTGTCGATGGCCCGGTGTGATTCCTTTATAGAATAAACTCACCAGTTGTCATGGTTCAAAGTCATGATGTGAAAGGGATTGTAGCAAGTCCTTGTACCGATCCCAACATTGATAGAATTGTTCATTGGATTTCTTCGAAAAATTTTGAATTTTCTTTTTTAGGGTGGTGATTTTATGCACCGAAAAAAATTTGTTCAAAAACTTAAAAATCAATTGGCTCCAAGATGTTATGGTTCGAGATCTCAAGGAATTAAGCCACATTTTTGTCTTATCTCTTAGGAAAAAGGGGAACAATTTCATTTTAGCTATCTCTTCCATACCGTGATTGGTGAGGAAGGTTGTAACTATTTCCTCGAAATTCCTTATGTACAAATAGGGGTTCTCATTTTCTATTCCGTGGAACGTGGGGAGTAGTTGCAACATCCCCGGCTTAACTAGGAAGTTATCAACTTGGACCGGAAGGAGGATGCAAGAGGGTGTAGTGCTTCGTGTGGGTTGAAGAAAATCCCTCATTGACCTTACTAGGGGCTCAATGTGGATATTGTTCCCTTCATTCACGGGAGGGGGAATTGTATTCGTGGATTGGGCATCATAGGTTCTTGTCCTCCCCCACCCCATTGCATATTTGAATTTGCACCTACATTCTCAAAATTATCACCTGCATCCTCGGGTGGGTCTTGGTCAATGTTCATATTGGGGTCCAAGGGTTGTCTAATTAGTTGGTTTAGTTCGTCCCTTCCCCACATATAACAAACTAATTAAAAGAAGAAGTGTAATCAACAACAAATATATATATATAAGGATCAACGTACCTCAACATATGATGAACATCACGGGGCTTACCTTCGTTGTCCGAAAATTACCTTCTTGATTCAACGCTTGCCTTCCCCGGCAACGGCTCCAAAAATGCTTGGTTGTTTCTGTTGTAGTATATCCTAACCTCTAAACATCATCCCTCAATGCATATAGTCTATGTGTGGAGGGGAGTGTCACTCTCCCGTGGAATGATGTCAAAAGAAAGGGCAACGGAATGGTGGAATGAAATGTGTGTGTGTATGTGTGTGTGAACAAAAATGCTTCCCAAGCGCAAGAAGACTTTTGTGTGTCGTGTTTTACTTGGAACATTATTCCAAGGTCGTCTCCTTAGGGAAGGAGGTGAATCGTGTAGAAGGTATTTTTGGTGAAAGAAAAGTGTAAAATCTTTTGTTGTTTGAAGTTGGTTTGTGATTTGTGTTGTGATAAAATTGAAATGGGAAACAAGTGTTGACTAATCCGAAGGGTTCACTCCAATGGGATTGTCAATTCAACTTGAAACCCTTCATCCAATTGTACATAAATGAACGATTGATTCGTTGGAAGTTAGGGATGAGATGAAAGTGAGAATCCAAGCATAACCCGTGACAAGTCTGCGGGATATCAAAGATTCACACCATGTCCTCACTCAATTAGTCAAATCGCACCAATGTACACCGAGGGGAGCAAAGAAGATGAGTTGAAATGGCATACCCAAGAGGAGGTCTCCCTTAGATTAGCCAACTTAAAGACTTAGTTATTCATGCTTAAAGTAAAGACAACAATGTAATGAGAAGACATTATGAAGAAATGAAGATTGGAGCTAAGTATAAACGAAATGCACAAATATAACTTCCGGATAATTATACATGTGGGTCACCTCTTACTAAAGATTAGATAAAAAACTACTCATTCTTCATGGCTTTGGTAAAGTTAGAAAAGTGAGTGATGCTCATCCCTCCAAGTAGAGGAGTTGCAAGGTAAAACATATTATACACGGAGCCAATCTTTGACAAAGAATGAGTGAATCACGTTCCACCCTTCACGGCTTTGGTAAAGCTCTAAAAAAGTAGAAGAGTTTCACTCCTCTAAGGGAAGAAGGAAGCTCAAAACAATGGAAATAAAAAAAAAAAGCAATAAATTAAAAGAAAGCAATAATACAATAAAAAAAAACAATAAATTAAAAGTAAACAATAATACAAAATTAAAAGAAGCAATATATTAAAAGAAAGCAATAATGACTTGTGAAGGATTTTCCACTACCAAAAGGTGCTCTTTTTAAAAAAGCAATGATATAAGAAAGCAATAATAACTTTTGAAAGGTTTTTCACTATCGAAAGGTGCTCTTTTTAAGAAAGTAATAATGATTTTTAGAGGGTTTTTCACTACCAAAAGGAGCTCTTTATAAGAAACATGATACAAGAAAAAAGATGATCTTTACAAGACCAAAGGGGTGGTATTTATAGGCAAAAAGGGAGGGCTTGAATTACACTTTGATCCCCCTTTGTTTTGAAATTTTGATAATTGACACCCTATAGTTTGTAGCTTTAATAATTGACACCCTATAGTTTGTAATTTTGATAATTGACTCCCCAGTAGTTTGTAACTTTGACGCAACTAGCTCCTCAGTAGTTGGTAGCTTTAACGCACAAAATCCTGAAAAGAACAACAATCAATGCATTATCCATAATTCACACACTTACCCTAATTTGACTTATTTTGGCTAGTTTAACTTTATTTAACTAACACAATTGACTTATTAACTTAATTAAATTATGTCTTAATTAGGGTTAATCATCCATACATCATTGTGAATCAACTCTAGAGGCCTAGAAGACACATGGTCAGACTTATTAAAAGGTAAATGTTTGCTCTTTCCTAATTGACAGGGCATACATAGCTCTGAGTGGAATTTATTGGATGACACAGGTAACTGGTAGTGTTTAAGGACTTGAAGTAGAGTTTGAGGATTAGGATGGCCTAATCTTTTGTGTCAGATATCTGTTGATGCCTTGATCCCAATCAGTGCTACAGATGCTCTTTTATTGGTGACAAACTTATTGAGATGCACTAGATATAAGCTGCCTTCACTGGATCCCTGTAGGAGGATTGCCCCTATCAAGTTATCCTTCACCAAGAAATAAGAATCAGTCAGTTTGAAATAGCAATTGTTGTCTTGACAGAATTTTTGAATAGACAACAGATTATTGGAAACATTGGGACAATGCAAGATATCATTTAGATGTAAATCAGAGGTGGCAAGATGATAGGTAGTGGAACCAGTGTGTGCAATATTTAAGCCATTACCATTTCCTACAGCTACAGTCTCAGTACCCTGATATGGTTGCTGCAATGTAAGGTTTTCCAAATCTGTTGTGATATGATTTGTAGCTCCACTGTCTGCCAGCCATGTTTCATCATCATGAAAAAGATTGGATTGACCATTGTTGCAAGTTCTTTAGGTGGGTGTCTGCCTTGGTATGCATAGTCCATCCTATGAAAACAGTCCAAGGCTTGATGGTTGGTCCTACCACAGATCTGACAATGAGGCTTATGACTTGATCCAAAATGTGTATACCCAAGTGTAGGCGGTCAAGCTGTAGTAATAATTCGGTTAAGTCCGGAGTCGAACCCACAGGGAACTATGAAGTAAGCAGTGACAAAGACCAAGTAACTAGAAATCTTGAGAGTTTGAGAGTTTGAAGTTATGAAATTTCTTTGAATAGAATGGAAGATTTTTTCCAAGAGTTTTCTAGACAAAATATAAGATGAAGTCAAATGTAAAACAGTCACCCTTTAACTTGAGAATCAGAACATGTAGTTAATCATCCGATTTATTATACTTGTGTTTTATAACTCAATTAACTCCCATGTCAACAAGAAGTCAATCGGAAGAAAAAGATGGACTGTAAGAATTAAGCACATGATTTCGATGCCTTTCTAGAAGTTGACAAGAATTGACTGTGCCGAGATTTAACTCGTCTACAAACAAGCAAGTGTTTCTACAAGGCATCCAACCATGGCATTAATGTTCCATTCTTTGGATAAAGCACAATAATAGTGAAGATTGAAATGTTGTCATGAAGATCTAGCCCGAGTACTTGCCTTGAACCAACGGGTCTTCTTTCCATACAAGAATCATCCATGACATAGAAAGAACTCCTGGTTATACAAAGTACCTTAGCTTTACTAGATGCAATCAATCATTCAATAAGCAAGTGGAATATACATTAAAGCATAATGTAAATGTACAAATATAACTTCCAGATAATCAATACATGTTCATCACCTCTTACTAAAGAGTGAATGTGGAACTATTCACTCTTCATGGCTTGGGTAAAGTTAAAAAAGTGAGTGATACTTATTCCTCTGAGTAGAGAACTTACAAGGTAAAGTACAATAAACAAGGAGTCAATCTTCAACGAAGAATGGATGAATCACGTTCCACCCTTCACGGCTTTGGTAAAGCTCTAGAAAAGTGGAAGAGTTTCACTCCTCTAAGAAAGAAAGAAGTTCAAGCAATAGAAGTGAAAGACATAAACAATGAAAGTAGAAGAAAGCTAGTCACTTTTAGAGGGTGGCTTCCTTAACCAACAAATAGAGGGTTGTTTCCTCAACCAACAAATGGAGGGTTGCTTCCTCAACCACAAGATGAAGGGTTGCTTCATCAACCAAAAGATGAACTAACTCTCTTGATACAAACAAATATACATATATCTAAGACTAGCCACATGAGTGGGAGTCCAAGCCTCCATCAAGTTCTTGGTGTAGTCTAAGCCTTACAAACCAAGTTTTAGTCTTCTACAAGAACATCTTTTTTTCTAAAGGCTCTCCCAAGGGGAGTATTTATAGGCAATGAGGAGGAGGGGGTGGTGAAAGAATAGTGTATGCCGCCCAAGTCCAAGTGAAAGTCAACCACTCTGCAGTCTACCTGTGGAGAACATTCAAACATGAGTTGGCGTTTGAACGTTTCTGATATTTTTTAATTTGTGGGCGTTCGAACGCCAGATGGGCTCTAACCTCCTCACTCAAGTGACATGTGGTCTTCTGTGGAAACCCATTTCCACACTTCATGCACATATTGGCTCTTTACACACATCACTTTGGTCTTCAATCAAATCAAGTGGACGTTTGAACATAAGTTGGTGTTCGAATATGGTGCTCAAGTACTTCAGGGTCTTCCTTCTTGACTGCAACACGTCATGTCTCAGCAGTCTTATCTTCTCATAGTTCAAGTGGACGTTCGAACGTGAGTTGGCATTCGAACGTTCTTGTTTTGTTTCAACCTTCTCCAAATTTGTTCCTTAATGCATTGGTGTTACACTCAAGTGTGATATTTGTTGTTCTTGAGCCTTTGTTCACTTTAGGACCTGAAATGTCATCACTTAAACTCCATTAAAGTATAACTAGTCCCAAAAAGGCATAGTAATATGCTAGATTTAAGTACCAATCAGCTTATTAGTGGCAAATTGATTTGAGGATGGTTTACCTTGATGGGTATTGTTGGTTGAATAAAATGGTTTCTTTTGTGCAAGGTTTTTGCCAAAGTTGGGTTTCTGAGATGACCCATACTTGGGTTTCTTGTTCTGTTCAGGTCCTTTATTAGAGTTAGAGCAAAGGAACTGGACTCAATAGTTTGTGTTTGTGCTCCCAGTAGTTGTTCATAACTGAGTAGCTCAGATTGAAACTCCTCAAATGTCATAGCAGTATCCTTTGTAGCAAAGGAATTAAAAGTATCAAAAGAATTATATTGAGGGTTGAGACCACCCACAATATAAGAGATTAGCTCTTCATTACTTACTGGTTTGCCAACAAGGGCAAGTTGATCAGCTATACTCTTAGAATAATGAATGAAATCACTGCAGGTACCTGATTCCTGTCTGGTGGTTTGAAGTTGTCTCCTTAAGTGATTTGCTCTGGATCTTGAAGGTGAAGCATACCTAGTAGATAATGTTGTCCGCACCTGCCTAGAGGTGTTTAAGCCATACACTGTTGGAACAATTTTATCAGACAGTGCAACTATAACCAACTTAAAATAATTTGGTCTTTCTTCTCCCAAGTCTTATAAGCAGGATTGGGATTCATTTTGTCTAGTTGACTAGGATCATCAATGAGCTTAGGAGGAGCAGGTTCTGAGCCATCAATAATGCTCAGAAGCCCATTTGTCCTCAAGATGGGGGTAAATTGACACAACCATGCAAGGTAATTTGTGTCATCAAGTCTGGTATAAACAGGGTGAGACATATTAGGAATGGAGAATGGTGCGGAAGTGAGATTGGATGCAGCCATGAAAAAGGTGTAAACCGATTTGCTCTGATACCAAGAAAGAAAGTCTAAATAGCTAAATTAGCAAGGATAACTATCCTGCCTGGTATGCTTAGTATTTATAAGCAGAGTAGTTACAATGTGATAAGTATTGATTGTTACAACAGAAAGATAAGATAAGATATGAATGCAAATATTCAAATATAATTAAAACTGAAACTGGACTCTATCGACAGCTGCCACCATCTGTTGAGATATTGTTGCAAGTTAGACCTGATTTGATATTCTTAACATCCCTAACATTATAAAGAATCTGGTTTAACATTCTTCTTGAATTGGTTACAATTATAAAAGTTTCGGGTTAGCAATTGTGAGGTTGGTGTAACAAAGGTAAGAAATGCACCAAGGTTCTCTCAACACTATCAAATAACTGGTAGCAAACTAGCTAACCCCTATGTACCCATGTCATCTTGCTCAACACATCGAATAACCAGTGCCAAACTAGAGAGCCCCATGGCCAATTTCCAAGTAATTACTCAACCTAAAAGGCAAAAAAACTGGATGTAAGTCAAGTAATTTGTCAAACATGACTGATGGGTTGTGCCGTGCGTCTTTTCTTTTCACAACTAAGGTCTCAATGAGTGTATTGGTCAGCACAATTATAAGGAAAAGAACGAACTTAGTACCATTTTAAGGCGCAAGGGAAGGGCATAAATTGACTACAGAGCTTTTGTGCTGTGGTGGGCACCACCAATAACCAGAACTTGTCGGTTGTTCTCCGTGTAGTGTATGTGTGTGTGTGTGTGCACTGTATGGAACTAATGAGACAACCATAGTTGAAATTTGAGAATGTGGGCGACATATTGAAGATGAGTTTTGTATATAGGAGAGTACTAGTCCTTTTCAAAATGATGGATATTCTTATTCAAAGTTTGTGGTGAATATCATAGTCTAAAATTTGTCAAATATCATATGGTCAAGAAGTGAAAACTTTTGAGGAAGGGTGAAGCAAGAGGGATGGTTCTTGATCTCTACAAACTAGTTTCAAGCATAAAGACTAATCTTTTTGGCTTTTTCGGATTCTGGACGTGTCAAAGTCCTGATAGACTTAATTTCCAAATACCACCACCCACCAGCGAGGTCCCAATCCTTATCCCGATGGAATAAGGCAGTGAGGTCCACCGCCACCACCCACCAGCGATGACCTGCTCCATCTATACGGTCAAACGAGGACAACGGCCCTACCAGCAAAGATTTCTGGTCAAAATGTTTACAAAATGAATGTCTTCTCTTTCTCTCTCTCTCTCTCTAACGCCTTGTTCTACCACTGTGGTGCCACTATAATGCATTGAGTTCATTTGACCAAATACCAACATTTTTGGCACGGCAGTACACAACAAATAAGAGACGAGAAGTCTAGCAATTATTCGTTGGAAAAGTTAACACCGCTATTGTTCCTCGTGAGAGACAGAGGAGAGAGAATGAGAACCTGTGACGATTCCATTAATTAGGCAGGGGATAGTCGTGAAACTGTGAAAAAGTCAAAAAAAAAAAAAATGTTTCGGGGAGTTACTTAATGTAATTGAAAAAATTACTTCACATATACCCTTATTTTCTTGTAAAACTCTTACGAATTTGTTCATTTTATGCTAATTAGGTATATAATTAAACCATAAATATTTAAATTATAATAAAATAATTATATCATTTCAAACTGTTTCAAGAGAGATTATGTCTAGCAAAATTTTCAAAATGCGGAGAGAACCGAGACTAAACATGACACCCATTTCATGGCGGAGGAAATGAGACCTTTGACATGAAACTTTTGTCCGCAACCCAAACTTTACCAATGAAAAAGGGAAATAAATACCAATAATATTAAAAGGGTGAGACAATAGACACATCAAAGTCAAAAGCCACTAGGTTTGTTAGTGATTTATAATCATGACACTTCATCCATTTACAAAAATTCAAAAAGAATCATCGTCGTAGACAAAAGCACATTCGGATCAGAAATAGATTAGTCGATCTGTCGAGTCAAACACCCTTGATTGTAATACTTATAAAAAATAAAAAACATTTACAAAAGCATTATTTTACACTGTAGGCTAAGGCCAGTAATTTTCATTAAAATCCAACCCAAAAAAAAAACTTTAATCGAGAATACCCAATTGGCCTGTAAGTATAATCTATCATTTAATGAATTGTAAAACTTTTGCCCCTCAAAACAAATCTTTTCATAAGATTTGAATTTGGCATGATACAAATTCGAAAATGGTAAGATTTGTTGAAACGAATAATAAATAAATTAAATTGGTATCAAATACAAATGACTTGATTTAATTATGACAAACTTAATTGGTATCATATAATTTTTTTGGGTTTTTTTGATCTGGTATTGTATAGTTTTATAGTAAAATTAATATATTTTTTATTTTATTTTTTTAGAATATAAATCAAATATCTAAATAAAGAAACAAAATCTCAAAATCAAGCTTCTTCGTAAAATTAATTAGAGCAATGTTATTAGGACCTAATTTATTGACCTAATTTACTGACCTAATTTACTATGACCTTTGAATTAACTGTGAGCTCCATCAAACATTGGAACTTCGTGTTTATCTAATGGTTCTAATGAAGTCACGTCATTAGGTCAACAAATTATGTCAAATTTTTAGGTCGAAATAGTATTTTTCCAATAAATTATATCCACCTTCTTGCACATCATCTATCTAGTATTACAATTAGTAATTTAAATTACATATTTATAAAAATACAATGATTAAAATTAATCTAATTTTTATTCAATTTCATCTAACGGTACAAAATTCAATCTACAATAAATATTTACACCTAATAATATCAACTCTTTTACACGATTCTATTGTCAAACAACCAACTAACACTCCCCAATGTTAGACAGACTCGAAACCACAGCTACCCGTTACCTCTCTATTCTCTCTCCTCTTTCATCTCCTTCTCTCTTCTTCTTTTTTTTATATCCACTCTAGTTTTAAATTACATAATTAAAAAATAAATTATTATTTAAAATATAACATTTGCACTTGTTTCAAAAATACTTATATAAACATTACACGATAAATAATCAATTTTTAATATTATAAAATATCTTTGTGGACGGGATTAGTCTCATTAACACTCTCTCTATGTTTGGGGTTATCCGCCTGTTTTACCAAATCCAATGATCTCTTATTTTATTATTGTTGGGATTTTTTTATTAGTTTTCTGCAATAAAAGCAATAATATATATCACTCTGTACCTATCTTGTTTGGTGGCGTAGACCTCAATAATCTTGCATTTTTGAATGAAAGTGATGGTTTGGTCGCATTGTGACCTAAAGCCCTCTTCATTTTTTTTTTTTTATTTTGGATAGAACATGCAAAAAAAAAACACAAATAATAATTCACACGGCAAAGCTCAAGACACACATCGGGAGGAGACCTAAAGCCCTCTGGAAAATCTATTTCTATGAAAACTTGTTAGAAATTACCAAACCAGTGATTGGACAAAAATTGGTTCAAACTTGGCTTTTAGTTTGACCGATAATAAGTCCCACATCTGATAATTCAAAAATCTCAGATTCAACACTTCTCATATCTTACGAGAATTAGTTAGTTTTGTTCCTCATGAAATGTAAACTCACTCGGATTACGGTGGTTAATATTTAAACTCTAGAGAATAATCAGTGTAAGCATGAATATCCTATTAATATAAGTAAAACTGCATTGAAGATTCGAAATTAAAATCTTCAAATGATAATTCTTGAAATCTCACCATCAGGACTAATATTGTAAGCAAGAAATAATTATTTGAGTAAGTTACATATATGACCTTCAAAACTAAGATTCTTATGTCAATTAAGCACTTGATTTTTATTTTTATTTTTTTGTGTCAATTGAACTTCTGAACTCTCTAATTGTATCAATTGAGTTTTTTTGTTTACCTCCATTAAATTTTTCAACAGAAAGTGGTGAAGTGTGTTACTAACGTAACACAAATAATTGAAGTAAACTATACATTTGGCTCTCCAAGTATAACTCTTGTGTCAATTAAGTCATTGAATTTTTTTTGTGTCAATTAAGTCCATAAATTCTCTAGTTATGTTAATTGAGTCATTTTTTCTTTTTGTGTCATATAATCACGTGAATGACACACTCTAACGGAGAAAGACATAATTAATAGAATTAGAAAATTTAGGAGCTAATTGACACAAAAAAAAATTCAAAAACTAAACTAACACAAATATTATAATTTGAGAGTCATATATAATTATTTACNCCTTCTCTCTTCTTCTTTTTTTTATATCCACTCTAGTTTTAAATTACATAATTAAAAAATAAATTATTATTTAAAATATAACATTTGCACTTGTTTCAAAAATACTTATATAAACATTACACGATAAATAATCAATTTTTAATATTATAAAATATCTTTGTGGACGGGATTAGTCTCATTAACACTCTCTCTATGTTTGGGGTTATCCGCCTGTTTTACCAAATCGAATGATCTCTTATTTTATTATTGTTGGGATTTTTTTATTAGTTTTCTGCAATAAAAGCAATAATATATATCACTCTGTACCTATCTTGTTTGGTGGCGTAGACCTCAATAATCTTACATTTTTGAACGAAAGTGATGGTTTGGTCGCATTGTGACCTAAAGCCCTCTTCATTTTTATTTTTTATTTTGGATAGAACATGCACAAAAAAAACATAAATAATAGTTCACACGGCAAAGCTCAAGACACACATCGGGAGGAGACCTAAAGCCCTCTGGAAAATCTATTTCTATGAAAACTTGTTAGAAATTACCAAACCAGTGATTGGACAAAAATTGGTTCAAACTTGGCTTTTAGTTTGACCGATAATAAGTCCCACATCTGATAATTCAAAAATTTCAGATTCAACACTTCTCATATCTTACGGGAATTAGTTAGTTTTGTTCCTCATGAAATGTAAACTCACTCGGGTTACGATGGTTAATATTTAAACTCTAGAGAATAATCAGTGTAAGCATGAATATCCTGTTAATATAAGTAAAACTGCCTTGAAGATTAGAAATTAAAATCTTCAAATGATAATTCTTGAAATCTCACCATCAGGACTAATATTGTAAGCAAGAAATAATTATTTGAGTAAGTTACATATATGACCTTCAAAACTAAGATTCTTATGTCAATTAAGCACTTGATTTTTATTTTTATTTTTTTGTGTCAATTGAACTTCTGAACTCTCTAATTGTATCAATTGAGTTTTTTTGTTTACCTCCATTAAATTTTTCAACAGAAAGTGGTGAAGTGTGTTACTAACGTAACACAAATAATTGAAGTAAACTATACATTTGGCTCTCCAAGTATAACTCTTGTGTCAATTAAGTCATTGAATTTTTTTTGTGTCAATTAAGTCCATAAATTCTCTAGTTATGTTAATTGAGTCATTTTTTCTTTTTGTGTCATATAATCACGTGAATGACACACTCTAACGGAGAAAGACATAATTAATAGAATTAGAAAATTTAGGAGCTAATTGACACAAAAAAAAATTCAAAAACTAAACTAACACAAATATTATAATTTGAGAGTCATATATAATTATTTACGCTAATTATTTAGTCGAAAAATGGCAACCCTTTGACTGTATGATTGGTGTGATGGTGAATATAAACTCATTTTGTATGGCTTTGGGTCTTCGAAACGATTGTTTTCCCATCACAAGAAAAGGAAATGGGAAACCAGTTCAGCAGAGATTTATCCGCTTTGATTGCTAACATTCAGTAAGGTGAGGGGTGGGGGACTAGTGGCCTCGCCAAGTTTAGCCATAGCTGGTGGACCACCACAAACCACCACCAGTATAAATGGTGGAGAATAATATTATGGGGCCAAAACTGATGGTCCGTTTGGTACAAAAGATAGAAAGAAAGAATGAAGGAAAAATGAAAGTAATAAGTTTTTTATCCATGAAAGAAAAAAAATTATTTTTTCTCTTTTTTGTTTGGTACGAATGATGAAAAATATGAGAGATATGTTTTCTATTGTTTGGTATTGAATGAAAAATAAAAGGAAATAAAAAATATGTAAATACAAAATTACTATTCTACCCTTATTAATCAGTAAGAAAAGAAAAATAAGAAAGGAAAAATATGCACGTTTCTTACTGATTTTGTAATTATTTGATTCATGGAATAAAAGTGCTGATTTATTTTTTTATTTTTTTTAAATATCAGTGAAATCAACTACATGATTGACCGTTAAAAAAAAAAAATTCTTTCATGATCCCGTTACTATGCATAATCTTAGTAGTTAAAAGACATGGTAGGAAGCTGTTGGAGAATTTAAGAAATGAGCATAATGAGACTCCAACTACGTCGGTGCTGTCAAGTAAGGGGGGTGTGTGTAATTATTACGACAGTGGATGGCAGGCTATCACGGAATGAAGTTTCTAGTTGAAGTTATACTGCTTTTGTTCTTGAAATGCAGTGGGGGGTGGGCGAGTTAGACTCAATTTTAAGTTAATCTTAAGTATACAATCTTTAATTCTAACTTTAACTCTAATCTTACCTCACGTTGAGGAATTCAACCAGAGCACTGCTTAAGTTTAATTCGGGTAGACTTGAGTTGAATTCGGATTAATAATTTCGGACTACTTTATNACCTCACGTTGAGGAATTCAACCAGAGCACTGCTTAAGTTTAATTCGGGTAGACTTGGGTTGAATTCGGATTAATAATTTCTGACTACTTTACNAACTCTAATCTTACCTCACGTTGAGGAATTCAACCAGAGCACTGCTTAAGTTTAATTCGGGTAGACTTGAGTTGAATTCGGATTAATAATTTCGGACTACTTTATAGGTTTAATTCAGATTGAATCCAAAATAGACTTGTTGTTCTAAACTTGATACATATATTACATAATATTCATCTAAATTAACAATCAACTTAATCAAGTTTTAACATAAAAATCATAATATTAAGAACTCAAAATTTGAAATAATGCAACCATAATCATGCATAACACAAATAAACACAATTAGAATCTTTGTACAAACATAGAATTCACTGATTAAATAATAAGTGAGGGAGGCGCACAATGAAGACTCTAGAACAGATTAACTCTAGATTTAAAAATGTATTTACATAGTTATGAATATTCGGGTTCAACTCGATACCTGAGAGGTCAATCCAAGACCTGTCCAAATTGAGTTTGAGTTTGAATTTTTTGATATAAGTCTAACCTAAATATTAAAAATTATAATCCAAATCCTAATTTTATCGGGTTAAAATCATATTAGCCCGCACCAAGTTACACCCCTAAAATGCAGAGGGTTGCAAGTGGGTCAGCTGGTCAAGAGCAAAAATGTCAAATTACAACCTAATATAAGTTGTCTTAAAGTTTTCTTCCAGCTTTCTGCCCATTTGGAGATGGAACTGTTAATCAAACTGAGCTACTCGAGTTTGACTTGAGTTCAGCTCGGGTTCAGCTTGTTTAAGCTCGATTCGTTTTTTAAACGAGTTTGAAGTTGAACAAGTATTTGGGCTCGTTTAGAAAATAAGTCCTACAAGTTCGGCTCGTTTATGTGCAAATACTCGGGTTCGGCTCATTTATGTGCAAATACTCGGTTTCGACTCGTTTCCTAAACGAGTCGAACTTGAATAATTTTTAAAACTTGATTAAGAAACAAGTTTTTCGAGTTCGATTAAAAAACAAACTTTTCAAGTTTGGTTCGAATTCGACACGAGCTCATTCAACTAACAATCTTACTTGGGAAGGATGGAAAAGGGGGGAAATTTTGGTGGACTAAAAAGACTCTCTTTCTATCAAATTTTCTCTTTCCTCCTTATTTTAATTTTCATACAAAATAGTGAAAAATCTTCTCTTCCAATTTTTTTTCGTTTTACTATTTTTTATCTACCATACTTTCCATCAAACCAAACTTAGGGTGATTATTTTCTCATCACAAGAAAGGTGAAATCGGAAAACAATTCAAGAGAATTTATCCCTCTTGATTTGCTTAATTGACGTGGAGGGTGTACTAGTTGTTTCCCTCTCCAAGTTGAACCACAGCTGGACCACCAGTATGGTTCATTTTTGTACTTGGATAAGGCTGCATTGGAGTGCAGGGTCTTCTAGATAGGATAAATAATAGAATCGAAGCTTCGGAAATGGTTTTTTAAATAAATTTAAAAAATTGTTTAAATTGAGTCCCTTTAAAAGATGAGTTAAATTTGAGTTCGGGGGTGAATTGTACATATATATATGAATTGAATTTTATGAGTTTTAACCGATCAAACAAGTCTAAAAAATTGTTCAAACTCGACTCATATAAAAAACNGTCCCTTTAAAAGATGAGTTAAATTTGAGTTCGGGGGTGAATTGTACATATATATATATGAATTGAATTTTATGAGTTTTAACTGATCAAACAAGTCTAAAAAATTGTTCAAACTCGACTCATATAAAAAACAAGTCTAACCTAATACAAGCTGAACTTGAACAACTCGACTTAATTATCGACCATATTTCTAGACATGAACATACCAATTTAAAGAGAAAGAAAGACTGTGGGACCGAAAAAAGTATAATATTAAAAATTATAATTAAGTTATAATTTTTTTGAGTCTAAGTAACAACCGTAAAGAATATAATCGATTTCAAAATATTATGATCGATCACATAAGTTATCATTTTTAAAAATTAACGTACAACTTATAAAAAAAAATTACAATTGATTGAAGTAATTCATAGTCGATCATAACATTTTATGATGATTCATTTTTAATTTTACTGTTAAAAGGCATTATTTAATTTTAAAAAATAATAATTATCGACACGGTATTAATTTTTTTCTATAGGATATTACTATCCCCAAATTCAGATGAAACTAAGAGGGTATCTTTTGGTATCTCTCCAAATCACAAGGATGTTCTTGTAATCATATGTGTGTAATTTTTAGATTGAGGTTTTTTAAAAAAAAATTAGGGTTAATCTCATTTTGCACTTCGAAAGATTGTTCAAATCTCAATTTGTACTCTCAAAGATCAAAAATCTCAATTTACATCCTCAATGATAGAAATTTTTATCAATGTGCACCCCTAAAGATCAAAAATCTCAATTTACACCCTCAAAAATAAAAATTTATATCAATGTGCACCCCCAAAGATCAAAAATCGTTATAATCCTGGCATTTGGTACATTTCGTTGATAAATAAAAAACACGGCGGGTCCAAACAGAGCCTAACGGCGAGAATGCCAACAGCTGGCCCACACTACTGACTACTCACAGACTTATTTCCTTCCAATCAAAGGTGGGTCCCACATACGTACTGCTGTGTGAACCTTGGCATAGGTGCAAACAGTGTTTGGTGGGGTCCAAACCAAGAAGATTTGGCTTCTGAATCTTAATAATAATAGTCAAACATATTGGGATAATCTCACAGCTTAGGGTTGGTGAGGGGGGGGGTTCTGCAAATTGACAAGAAAGTTCTACGAATCGAACGGTCACGATTTGATCTGGAGAATAGGCCCACGTCAGCATGATCAAGATCATACATCACATATTCAAAAGTGATTTTTTGGATTGCGTATGTGCGTGTTCAAAAGATTTGTATGGATGGTCACGGGGTTTGCTTGGTCCCAGACATGCAAAATCCAGAAAAGAGGGAGTCATGGATGACTTTTTTGCCAACTTGCAATTTCAAAATTATTCTTTTTTTTTTTTTTTGGGGCAAGTAAAAATAAAGATTAATGATGTATTGGAAAAAAATCGCCTATTCCTTTTTGCTCGAATTTTCGCCGTTGATTATACTAGGTGGCACACCTATTTTGTAGCCGAATCCTTTCATGCTTCTTTTGCTATTCATCTATTATTTAAGTTTATGTTTTAGACAACTTTCTTATTTACTTAATATTGCATCTAATTACTTAGAATAGCCTAACTATCTCCTTCATCATAACCAGAATCGGAATAAGACCCTAACTCCCATCTTTATTTGGTTTTGTTGACAACTCGACTGGTTATTTACATACTTTATGACACGTGATCTTATTAATTGTTTTAATCATGCATTATCTTTTTTGTGCCACTTCACTTCAGATGATATTCAATGTCTTTTGTTTAAACACAATGATTCCAACAAAGGGATATAGTGATTAATCCAATCATAAAAATAAAAAAAAAAACTGAAATGATTTCGTTTTCATTTTTTTTTTTTTGGGAACAAATTTTCATTTTTAACTTTTCAACAATTTTTGGTTTGATCTCTTAGCCACTAAACCATGTGTACATGTGGCACACTCTCAATTTACTTGCTTCACTTAACAATATCTAGCCGGTTCCAAAAAAAAAGAAAAAAGAAAAAAAATTAAAAATCTCTCTGTTACCATTTTAATTTCATTTTTTCTACAAGTGGTATGTCTCTACAAGCTTTTTGACTTTTTTTTTTTATTTCCTGAAGTATTAAATTCATTTATGAAAAAAATAATTATAAGTAATGGGTAGGAACAAAACCATGGTTGCATTTTTGTTGAAGTTTTAGTGGAGAAATTTTGAAAATACATGGATACAATATTAATTTTTTTTAGATGTTTTTTATGCTATCTTTCATATATGAATTGGTCACAATATTAATAAAATTAGATAATAAAAATTATTTTTTATAGATTATAAAATTAATTGAAAAATTTTAAAGCCTAACCTAAACTAATTATGATAA
Organism: Ilex paraguariensis; assembly: GCA_963454935.2. Lineage (NCBI taxonomy): Eukaryota > Viridiplantae > Streptophyta > Magnoliopsida > Aquifoliales > Aquifoliaceae > Ilex > Ilex paraguariensis. Next base: position 118,553 of record CAUOFW020010390.1, on the reverse strand, counting down.
ATTTTGTTGAATAAGATCTCATCCTCTTATCTTTCTGAAACCATATAGTTTTTAGATTTTTTTCAAAAAAAAAAGACTTTTGAATCTAAAATATATTATCAAAATAGAGCCCTTTTCAAATAAAATATCAATCTACCATATTTTAAACATATCTATTTCTAGAAGTGGAATTAACGAGAACACTTTTAATACTTATAAAAATATATTTTTCTCTTTTTGATATATCACTTATTAAAAACAGAATTGTTGATTCTGCTTTTAAAAATTGCATGGTGAAAACGGAATTGTTGATTATGCTTTCAAAGCGGAATCGTGTTGAATACGAAATCAATAATTTTATTTTTAAAAATTATTGTAAATTAATAAATAAATTTAAAAGTGTGATAAATTGATATTTTTGTTAGAAAAATACTGTAATTTTGTAATAAATTCTCTGAATCTGTGCAGCTACATGCATGTAATCACCAAAAAGCAAAGCCGGCTATCCGATGGCTGAGCATGACCGCATCCCGTGCACTCTCTGTCTTTCTCTGGTGTTAGTATATCACGTTAACGTTGGGCGGGACCACCGGCCACACCGCCATTAATACTCTTTTCTCCCATCTGCCTCCTATCTCTCTCCCCCTCTCTTTCTAATCGCTCCATTTCTCTCTGTCTACTTGTCAACAGTTGTGTGAGGATTTTAATGAACCAAAATTCGAAGAGTGGTCAACCTAGCCTGTCTCAGCTTCGGCGAAGGTTCTCATAGACCCACGGAAAAACCACATAAGCGACAGAATTACAAAATTCAAGCCTCCTCCTCCACTCTAAACTTTCTCTTTCAGGAAAATATTCATTAGTTTTTCACTGAAATAGAGGTGGGTATTCCCGTTTTTGTATTATTATTATTCGGTAAGTAAGAGGTGGGTATTCGTTTTCTTGCTACCTGTGTTCTTGGGTTTTTTTTTTATTTGTTTATATTTTGTGGGATTTTGTTGTAGAAAAGTAGTCAATGGATGATGTTTGTCTTCGTTGATCAAAACTTTTGTATTAAAAAGTCTCTATTTTTCCCCTTTCCCTCGGTTCATTTTTTTTACACAGATCTGCTTCTGATAGGTTATTTTATAAGTTATTTTNTCCCCTTTCCCTCGGTTCATTTTTTTTACACAGATCTGCTTCTGATAGGTTATTTTACAAGTTATGTGNAAAAGTCTCTATTTTTCCCCTTTCCCTCGGTTCATTTTTTTTACACAGATCTGCTTCTGATAGGTTATTTTATAAGTTATTTTGAGCTAAGATATCACCAATAATATTTGTTCTGTGATTTGCAGTCCCATAGAAGTTTTGTGAAGGAAGGAACCAAGAGGGTAGTTTGTTTTCTGGGAGGTAGTTTCCATGGGGATTTGCTTGAGTGCTCGAATTAAAGCCGAAAGCCCATTTCACACAGGTATAGATAATTTCACTCAGTTTTTGTTTTGATCCATTTACGAAAATCTACTTATTTGTTTCGTGTTTCCTTCAGTTTTAATTTAGCATATCTGAATATTAGGGGGGTCGATTTTGGGTAATTTCTCTCCCTCTCTCTTTCCCCTTTCTATTGGGAATTTTGTATTTGGTTTATTTTTCATGCTGATTACATCGGTTTCAGTATTGTTAAATCATTATTTTTTTCCCCTAAATTACAGTTTCCAAAAATGCCAATTCTCTTTGCAGATTGGTATACAGATATAGGTTCTAATCATTGGGGAACTATGTTTCTCAGGAGAGAGAGTGCTAGAATTTGTGAACTATGTTTTCTGTGGACCTTTTATGAAGATGTTGTTTCAGAACCGTGATTGTTCTCAAAATTTTGGAAATATAAGGAAAGCAGAGTTTCGCAATTATACTTTGGAATATTTCAGTGTTATCTAATTAGGTAGATGATGTTCATTGGTTTTGCTCAGGTGTGAATTCCAAATCTGTTAGCACAAATGGGAATGATCTAAGCAATTTGAGTGACAAGGTCTCATCAATATCAGTCCCACCAACTCCTCGGAGCGAGGGTGAGATCTTGCAATCGCCCAATTTAAAGAGCTTTAATTTCTCTGACCTCAAACTAGCTACGAGGAACTTCCGTCCTGATAGTGTGTTAGGAGAAGGTGGTTTTGGCTCGGTTTTTAAAGGATGGATTGATGAACAATCATTCACGGCTACCAAGCCTGGGACGGGCATGGTGATTGCCGTGAAAAGGCTCAACCAAGAAGGTTTCCAAGGTCACCGCGAGTGGTTGGTGAGTATCTCTGTCTCTTTTATTGAAGAGCTACCAACAATTTTGTACTATGTTGTGTAATGTTTTTTGTATGATTAAACCAGTTTGCTTGAGATGTCAGTTGGAAGAACATCTTGGATGTCTCTATATACGATCTGTCCACTGATAGGATGAACAAAATTGTCAGAGTTTGCTAACTTAGTATGTGCATTGTCATTAATTGTTGCATCTTCTGGTCCTATAGGCCGAAGTGAATTATCTGGGGCAGTTTTGTCATCCTCATCTTGTGAATCTGGTTGGGTATTGTCTGGAGGATGAACATCGGCTATTGGTGTACGAATTCATGCCTCGTGGCAGCTTAGAAAATCATTTGTTCAGGAGTGAGTTTTTTTTCTTCTCTATACTCATATTTGGAACCCAACATAATATTTATGTTTCATAGTTTGTATTGACGTATCTTGTTAAAAAGGGCAGAAATAAACTTATGAATTAATGTAGTGAATTTTTGTACCAGGAGGTTCTTATTTTCAGCCTCTTTCTTGGAGCCTTCGTTTAAAGGTTGCGCTTGGAGCTGCAAAGGGGCTGGCTTTTCTTCACAGTGCAGAAACAAAAGTGATATATCGGGACTTCAAAACTTCTAATATTTTACTCGACTCGGTATATATGCTATGGAATAGATTTTTGTACTCCTTGTGTTGCAAGCATAAAGGTTTTTAATGCTGCTTGGTTTCCTGTTTCCTCGTTAACAGTTTTTCTATTCCCATGTCATGCCAGAACTACAATGCAAAGCTCTCTGATTTTGGGTTGGCCAAGGATGGGCCAACAGGTGACAAAAGCCATGTTTCTACTAGGGTTATGGGAACATACGGATATGCAGCTCCCGAATATCTAGCCACAGGTACGTTTGATATATATTTCCTTTTTGGACATTTGAATGTCCATGTGATGTTCCTCATGTTTCTGTTTCCATCCTGTCCCAATTTGCTCCTATCTTTTATTCCTTCAGTAGAAGGATACTGATAGAGGTTAATTCCCTCTTTGTGCTGTAATCCAGTCCATCCAGTCATTTTCAGATGAAAGATTCCCACATTGGCTGACTACATCTTGCAATCTCTTCCTTCTTCACCTAAGGCCTGCTACTTGTTAGCGAACTTTGGGGTCGTGTGACAGAAATCGTGGGATGCCTTGGGCACCTGCGATCACACTATCCCCTGATTGGAATTCGGCGAGCTAACTTGGTTTAAATTCAACCTCACTTGCAAGGTTTTCTTTTTCTCTCCCTCACGATCCTGTCCCTATGTGCATCTGCTGCACAGTGGCATAGAATTGTAGTACTAGTGGATGAACTGGTCTAATGTCAACTCTCTTCGTAATATTGTTTCGGGCCTGCTGTATATTTTTGTTTGGGGAGTGGATTCGTTAAGTGGTGTCACCATTGGTATAAATTTGACGTGCTCTACTCTCTTTCATGCCGATCTGATTTACTTTCCCCAATCAGGGTCTATTTTTCACCATGGAAGACCATCTATCTCAGCAAGCTGATTATTCATGAAGAATCCTGACTATCTGCTATATTTATGCATTTGTTCCCTCTACATGGTTGTGTATATTGATTCGGTTGTGATAATGTGCAATTGCACCACCTATTGTAGGTCATTTGACTGCCAGGAGTGATGTATATAGTTTTGGAGTAGTTCTGCTTGAAATGCTGTCTGGCCGAAGAGCAGTAGACAAGAACAGGCCATCAGGAGAACATAACCTTGTAGAATGGGCCAAGCCATACCTGGCCAACAAACGCAAAATTTTCCGTGTTCTGGATAACCGTCTTGAAGGCCAGTACTCATTGGAGGTAGCCCAGAAGGCAGCAAACCTTGCATTGCGATGCCTGTCTGTAGAACCGAGGTTCAGGCCAACCATGGATCTGGTGGTAAAAGAACTGGAGGAACTTCTGGATTCCAAGGAAATGGCAAACAATCACAGCAGCAACCGGAGCAATGGGTCTAGACCTCGTAGATTAAGTGCAGATGATGCTAGGAGTAAGAACACTCCAGCTGCTTATCCGAGGCCATCTGCTTCCACCCTTTATGGCAAGTAAATCAATCAATTGAATTGTCATTGGGAACGCAGGAATTTAACTATATTTGGTAAGCGATTGTACAGTTGATTGTACAGTTGTTTCGGCTAAATGTATTCAAGATCAAGCTTTTTGTTGACAAAATTTCTTGGTGAGTTTGTAATCACTAATATCTGCCAGGTTGTGTGTTTGTGGGATTGTTGCCAAAATGTTTGTAGTACTAAGTAGAGAGCTAAGATAAGTGATGGTAGCTCTTCTTACTGGTGGGAATTTTCCATTTTCCCCTACAAAAAGGGATGTTTTTCTTCTACATGTAAATTAGTTTATTACAATTTTTTGATTGTGTTCTTCAAAAAGAATGGAAAAGCAAATTTAGCTAGATATCACCTCATCAATTTTTGCTTGTGNCCCTACAAAAAGGGATGTTTTTCTTCTACATGTAAATTAGTTTATTACAATTTTTTGTTTGTGTTCTTCAAAAAGAATGGAAAAGCAAATTTAGCTAGATATCACCTCATCAATTTTTGCTTGTGGAGAACTTGATAGTTTGTGTATCTGATACCAACTCAATTTTTCTTGATAAATCATCCATCATATATGAGAGAGGTTTCAGCTATGAATCTTTGACAACTCAAATTGATAAATAGATTATCTTATCATCGAAGAAGTGTTTTTCACTATATATATGCCAAAAAAAAAAAAAAAAGTTTATTTCCATTTAAAAATAGTTTTAAACTTATTTTTCAAACCGAAATAGTTTTTGAAGAACGGCATTCTAAGATTTCAGGTTACAAAATTCCATTGAAATGATGTTTAAAAATGTCACGGATCTGTCTGGTAAGCAATGTGTTCTGCAGATAGTATTTAGAATGGTGTTTTTTTAGAAGTATATGATTTTGAGATATAAGACTGGAATTACATGTGTTCGGAGAATAAGTTTTTTTTTTTTTTGTTTTTTTTTTGGTGGTGGAAAGAGGGATAGCATAAATATCATCATAAGTTCACAAAATTACATGCATCTGGGGTACGAGACCCCTACAAGATCAGCTTGAAGCTGTTGTTTAGTATTATCAGGAGGATTATACAAAACATGAATGTCAATTCCTGCAACCATCCCTTCTTTATCCCAAACATTAGCACATTGATTAGTCTTGTAGCCTGCTCATAAGCCATCTGCAATCATTCAGCAGAGCACTATGGCAGTTGTTAGTGCATTTAGGATCCCTGATAAGGTCCACCGCTACCTTTNTTTTTTTTTTTTTTGTTTTTTTTTTGGTGGTGGAAAGAGGGATAGCATAAATATCATCATAAGTTCACAAAATTACATGCATCTGGGGTACGAGACCCCTACAAGATCAGCTTGAAGCTGTTGTTTAGTATTATCAGGAGGATTATACAAAACATGAATTGTCCATTCCTGCAACCATCCCTTCTTTATCGCAAACATTAGCACATTGATTAGTCTTGTAGCCTGCTCATAAGCCATCTGCAATCATTCAGCAGGNCATAACGAAAACACGATACTTAATATTTAATGACGAAGAACCAATCCATAAAAATTCTTTTTTTCTTAAAAAAGAAAATATTAATTGAAAATTTATATCTAACAAAAGCACGATACTTAATACTTAATGAAGAAGAACCAACCCATAAAAATTCTTTTTTTTCTTTAAAAAGAAAAAATTATACAAATTAAATATTTGTAATACTGCTGCAAAATAAATCAAATAAAAATAAAGAAATGAAAAATGAGCAATACTTGTCCTCTTAATAGAAACGAGGGAGTTTATTACTCCCTTTTTATTTCAAGAACTCATCTAAACTAAGACTAAAGTCTTATCCATTTGTAGACGGAGCTTCAATAGCAGCTAAATCTAGATGGAAGTTATGAGCGTTACGTTCATGCATAATTTCCATACCAAGGTTAGCACAGTTAATAATATCAACCCAAGTATTAATTATACGGCCTTAACTATCAACAACAGATTGATTGAAATTGAAACCATTTAGGTTGAAAGCCATAGTGTTGGTACCTAAAGCAGTAAACTAGATACCTACAACAGGTCAAGCAGNTACGCAGACTTTGAGTCAAACTCCCCACTAGGTGACAGGCCCCATCCCGACGATGGGTATTAATCCCGTCGCATGGTTGATCCATAATCCGCTACCTTGATCCACTTAATTACATCGTCCTCTCTATTAGTATTTACAATAAAAAAAAAATTCAATTTCAACCATTTCTCAATATTTCTTTCTTTTGTTTAGATACAAATTTTATTAAAAAATTATTTTGTTATCTTTTTTTTATTTAATTTAATTTGAATTAAATAAAAAAACTCACAAAAGATTGGGAAGAAGGTATAGTAATTGAAAATTTATACATAACGAAAACACGATACTTAATATTTAATGACGAAGAACCAATCCATAAAAATTCTTTTTTTCTTAAAAAAGAAAATATTAATTAAAAATTTATATCTAACAAAAGCACGATACTTAATACTTAATGAAGAAGAACCAACCCATAAAAATTCTTTTTTTTCTTTAAAAAGAAAAAATTATACAAATTAAATATTTGTAATACTGCTGCAAAATAAATCAAATAAAAATAAAGAAATGAAAAATGAGCAATACTTGTCCTCTTAATAGAAACGAGGGAGTTTATTACTCCCTTTTTATTTCAAGAACTCATCTAAACTAAGACTAAAGTCTTATCCATTTGTAGACGGAGCTTCAACAGCAGCTAAATCTAGAGGGAAGTTATGAGCGTTACGTTCATGCATAATTTCCATACCAAGGTTAGCACAGTTAATAATATCAACCCAAGTATTAATTATACGGCCTTAACTATCAACAACAGATTGATTGAAATTGAAACCATTTAGGTTGAAAGCCATAGTGTTGGTACCTAAAGCAGTAAACTAGATACCTACAACAGGTCAAGCAGCTAGGAAGAAATGTAGAACGAGAGTTGTTGAAACTAGCATATTGAAAAATCAATCGGCCAAAATAATTATGAGCGACTACGATTTTATAAGTTACTTTCTCTTAACCAAATCTGTAACNGTTGAAACTAGCATATTGAAAAATCAATCGGCCAAAATAATTATGAGCGACTACGATATTATAAGTTACTTTCTCTTAACCAAATCTATAATTTGCCTTAACAGATTCATTTTCAGTGGTTTTTCTGATCAAACTAGAAGTTACCAAGGAACCATGCATAGCACTGAATAGAGAGTCACCGAATACACCAATAACATGTAGGGTGCATAAAGATGTTGTGCTTAGCCTAGAATATAATCACAAAGTCGAAAGTATCAAAAATTCCTAACAGTATACTATCAGAAAAACTTCCTTCACCAATTGGACTTCCCACAAGGTGACAGGCCCCATCCCATGTGTCTGACTCTTTAATATACTTTTGGATTGGGATGACTCTAATTCTATTTTCAAGACATAAAGGCAATTTGATTGAAATACTCCCAAGGTTCCAATTCCCCTTATCATTTAGAACATCTTTAACTGTCAAACAACCTTCTCACAACTGGATTGGGCCTTGGATCACTTCTCTTAACGTCTGCATGCCTAACCATTTATCGTTCCAAAGATTAAATCTCTCTCTCCATTATGAATGGTGTAAGGGGCATCACCCTCCACGAAGAATTCTAACTGATCTGGGTGATCACCCAGTAACCTTTACCTCTCATCCCACATCGAGAGAAAGTCGTCTCCCCCCTACCATATAAGTCTTCTCAACGTATGGAGGAGGTACCCACTCTATACGTTGAGAAGACTTATATGACAGGGGGGAGACGACTCTCTCCCGACGTGGGACGAGTGGTAAAAAATCCTTCGTGGAGGGTGATACCCTTACAAATGGTCCATTTAATTCCTGCCAAAAGCAATTGTCTACCCTTCTTCATGCTGGTCCATGTATAAGATCCCGATTTTCTTTTTTCATTTCAATTCTTTGACAAAGTTTTAGACCATAGTTTGTTTGGGTTTTTCAAAAATCTCCAATTGAGTTTAGCCATAGCTGCCTGGTTTTTCGGGGTTAACTGCTTTAGCCCTAATCCTCCTTCTTCTTTAGGTGTAGTCACTTCCTCCCAGAGGCGAATTTTTTTTTCTCATNTTTAGACCATAGTTTGTTTGGGTTTTTCAAAAATCTCCAATTGAGTTTAGCCATAGCTGCCTGGTTTTTCGGGGTTAACTGCTTTAGCCCTATCCTCCTTCTTCTTTAGGTGTAGTCACTTCCTCCCAGAGGCGAATTTTTTTTTCTCATGGGTTGATCCCCACAAGAAGTTTCTGTTCAATCTTTCAAGTTCCTCGCTCACTGTTTTTGGAAAAGTTCCAATTTGCATATAGTATTGTGGAATGGCAAACGTGACCGAGTTGATCAAGTTAGCCTTTCTAGCGAGAGATAACAGGTTGGTTTTCCACCCTACCAACTTGTTCCTAACCTTATCAATGATGTATTTAAAGTCAGAAGCTCTTGGTTTATTGTTTTAGCAGGGGGAAGCCCAGGAACTGCCTAGAGTGTGTGTGCTGGCAATTCTCAAAAGATTGGCCCAATTTTGGTTATTCTCCAAGTGGACATTGGGGAAGAAGACCGCCTTTTCAATCATGTTTGAAAGCACATTCATGCACATGCTGAAAAGGTATGGGGACAAAGGGTCCCCTTGTTCAACCCCTCTAGAGGCCTGGAACTAGTCAGTCACACTTGCATTACCATTAAGTNGTGTGTGTGCTGGCAATTCTCAAAAGATTGGCCCAATTTTGGTTATTCTCCAAGTGGACATTGGGGAAGAAGACCGCCTTTTCAATCATGTTTGAAAGCACATTCATGCACATGCTGAAAAGGTAAGGCGACAAAGGGTCCCCTTGTTCAACCCCTCTAGAGGCCTGGAACTAGTCAGTCACACTTGCATTACCATTAAGCAGAATGACAAATTGTGTTGATTTCACACAGGCCATGATAAGTTTTGTGATCTCGGGTGGAAAATTGATGTNATTGTGGTAGGTGGTAACGACCGTAGTGATGGTGGCAACAGTGGGTGATGATGGTGATAGATTTTGGATGACGATGGTGGTGGTGGTGACAAACATGGGTGACAACAATAATGATGGTTGCCTGTGGTGGCGGTGGTGGTGGTGGAACGACAACGGTGATGGACAATGACGATGGTGGTGATAAGAGATGACGAGTACTTTTGGACGACAATGTGATGATTGGTTGTGAATGATAATGGTGGTAGGTATGGTGGAGGTGGATAACAATGAGTGACAGCAGTGGTGATGGATGATAGTGGCTAACAGCGATAGTAAGCGACCATGGGTGGTGATTGGTTGTGGTAGTTCGTGGTAGTAACTGGAGTGGGCAACAATAATGGTAGTGGGTGTTGACAATAATAATTGTAATAAATATAATAATAAGATGACGATGGTAGTAAATGGTGGCTGTGGATGATGGTTGTAATAATCAGTGGTAGATAACGATGAGGGTGGGGCAATGGCGGTGGGGGTGGTGGCAATGATAGTGGTGGAATGGCAACAATGGCAATTGTAGTGTTGATGGTGATAGTCATTTGGATAAAGGTGATGGTGAAACAATGACAGTGATTATATGGTGGCAGCACCGATTGTGGTGGTGGTAGAATGATGTTGATGGTGGTAATTATTGTGGCAAAGGTGACGGTGGGATGAGAGTAGTTGCGGCGGCGGGGGTATTGGTGATGATGGTGGAGAGTGGTAATGATGATGGTGAGACAATTCTACACACAATTTTTTTTTAAAATACTTTTGAAAAATTATAAGTCAAAAACACTTTTAAAAAATCATCCCAAACATATCTTTAAAAGTCTATTTTTTCTATTAAATTTGAAGTGTTAATATTGATTATCGGATTAACTTTAGAGTAAAATTTAAAAAGATCTCAACTGTAAAAAAATAAAAATCATTTTATTTATCTTTTAAGATTTAAAAAGTATTATATTTTATTATATAAATATTCAAATAATTGTTTATAATTGAATATGTTTGTTATCAAATTCACACATTAAAAACTCTGTTTAATGGGTTCGTATCTTGTTCAGGTCATNATTGTGGTAGGTGGTAACGACCGTAGTGATGGTGGCAACAGTGGGTGATGATGGTGATAGATTTTGGATGACGATGGTGGTGGTGGTGACAAACATGGGTGACAACAATAATGATGGTTGCCTGTGGTGGCGGTGGTGGTGGTGGAACGACAACGGTGATGGACAATGACGATGGTGGTGATAAGAGATGACGAGTACTTTTGGACGACAATGTGATGATTGGTTGTGAATGATAATGGTGGTAGGTATGGTGGAGGTGGATAACAATGAGTGACAGCAGTGGTGATGGATGATAGTGGCTAACAGCGATAGTAAGCGACCATGGGTGGTGATTGGTTGTGGTAGTTCGTGGTAGTAACTGGAGTGGGCAACAATAATGGTAGTGGGTGTTGACAATAATAATTGTAATAAATATAATAATAAGATGACGATGGTAGTAAATGGTGGCTGTGGATGATGGTTGTAATAATCAGTGGTAGATAACGATGAGGGTGGGGCAATGGCGGTGGGGGTGGTGGCAATGATAGTGGTGGAATGGCAGCAATGGCAATTGTAGTGTTGATGGTGATAGTCATTTGGATAAGGGTGATGGTGAAACAATGACAGTGATTATATGGTGGCAGCATCGATTGTGGTGGTGGTAGAATGATGTTGATGGTGGTAATTATTGTGGCAAAGGTGATGGTGGGATGAGAGTAGTTGCGGCGGCGGGGGTATTGGTGATGATGGTGGAGAGTGGTAATGATGATGGTGAGACAATTCTACACACTATTTTTTTTTAAAATACTTTTGAAAAATTATAAGTCAAAAACACTTTTAAAAAATCATCTCAAACATATCTTTAAAAGTCTATTTTTTCTATTAAATTTGAAATGTTAATATTGATTATCGGATTAACTTTAGAGTAAAATTTAAAAAGATCTCAACTGTAAAAAAATAAAAATTATTTTATTTATCTTTTAAGATTTAAAAAGTATTATATTTTATTATATAAATATTCAAATAATTGTTTATAATTGAATATGTTTGTTATCAAATTCACACATTAAAAACTCTGTTTAATGGGTTCGTATCTTGTTCAGGTCATTTCTGCCTCAGGTTCATATAACAATTTGTACATCCCACTTCTCATTCATGTTGAACACACCCTCATCAAATGAGATGCCATAGGGCTGGGCAAAGTTGGGTCGTGCTACGTCTATGTACAGGGACAGCAAGAGTGACTTAAATCTATTAACAAAGCAAGTATCCCATTAAAAATCCACTGATGTCTATTTTCCCCTTTCCCCCTATCCCACGGAATAACTTTGAAGAAAGAATCGCTTGTAGTGCCTGGTACCGTAAGTTCTCATTACAACTCATTGAAATCTATATCCATTGAATCCAGTGGTCCATTTTAGTTCAACTTGATTGTATACATGAAAACCTAGAAAAACTATTAGAATTAGCTAGGGCTGCATTCAAGTAAATCCCATGTAGATTATAAGTGGGAACGCGGACCTTGTAAGTTGTAACATGTTGAATGAAAAGCATACATACCTAGTCAATGCAGCCTTCCTCCAACACCAAATACAACTCTTAAGTAATGGAGAGAGGGAGAGAGAATGGCAGGCAAGTCAGGTTGTCACCATCACCATGTTCTTACCAATCCAGGTGTCCAGTTTCTCCAATCCAACTTCCCAATAGATTTGTTCCTGAAGCTCACCATTTCTCTAAAATCAAAAACCCTCTTTCGATTAGTTCCCTGTTTTCCTATCTCAGGTTCCTCTAAAATTTCTTCCTTTGCATCTTCCGTTTCTTTCACAGGGTCAGGGACACATTCTTCTGGCGGTAATGTTTCAATAATGATATTTCCAAGCATCTCAACCACGTCACTCATTTTTGGGCGGGACTTTGGCTGCTTCATGAGACACTTGTTGGCTAGGGATGCAAGTTTCTGAGCTGACCTAATGTAATACTGTCCATCGAGTTGTGGATCTATGATTAAGCAGAATTTCTTTGGATCTGACACATAAGGTCTTACCCATTCCAAGAGTTTCTGCTCATTTCGAGGCAAATTACGCTCCACTGCACGCCTTCCTGTGATTAGCTCATAGAGAACAACCCCAAAGCTCCAAACATCACTTTTCACAGTCAGCCTGCCAGTTCGGACATATTCAGGGGCAGCATAACCTACGGTACCAACAACCTGTAGAAAATGAGAAAATCAGCAAATCTACTGTAGATACGACAAAATAAAAAGAATAATATAAATAAGAAAACAATTAGAAATGTATGAATTATAATCTGCATGTTAAGGGGCATACAAAGATCAGCAAGTTTCAGGTGGGACTCAAAATTTATCACTCAATTTGTACATTTTCAGGACATCATGCCATAAAGCATTATGTAGCTAGAATGTATTCAGGTCTCACACACAGACAACCAGTACATAGATACCAGGATTGTAGATACCTCTAGCATCCCACGAACTGGGATCGCATGACTCGAAATGGGCAGAGTTCGCGATCCAAATCGCTCAAAGTCCTGACCCCAATTTATAACTCAAACGGCAAATTGATTCATGATCTAAGTAATCTCACATTATAATATAACCTTAACCCTAAATCATAACTCTTAACTGGTTATTTCTTTATTTTACAATTCCTTAAACTCATTTTGACAATATTACCACAACCCAAAATAGCATACCAACTAAGTCTATCCCACCGTACCGTGTATTGAAAGAATTATCATACCACGTATCCTTACCCATACCACAATCCGGGTAACATTGACAACACCCACCCCCTTTTGCCCTTTTTCACAAAAAAGACATCAACAAAGAAGAATTAGCTTACCGATGTTGAAACATGACTTAGTCCGGCAGCGGGACCCTGCCTAGCCAGCCCAAAGTCTGAGAGTTTTGCATTAAAATTCTCATCCAGAAGAACATTTGAAGTTTTGAAATCTCTGAATATTAACTGCATCCAAGATAAGGCGGATCAATATCAAATACTGTAGCACATACTACTCACAGTTGATAAAATTAACCAAACAACTGCAGAACACTAGTAAAAAAAGTAAAAGAGGAAATGTCATAAACTAAATGCGTGAATGCATGGACACCATTTATATTTTACGTAACAAGTACATATTTCTTTTTATGTTGAAGAGTGAAAAACACCCGTGCTGTTGTTCCGAAGAGTGTCGGACACTTCGACTCTTCTCTTGAAGTAGTTAGAGGTACCAATTAAGATAACAGCGTGAAGCACAAGCACTATAAACATCTCACTTTAAATATGACATAAATGAAATATAAGAAGGCACACCCTGTCCCACAGCACTTTGATCCAACCAACCCAAGAGCTTGACCAATAAAATAAGGCATAAGCTGACAAGTTTTATTTTGCAAAAACCTAATATTTTCGAATCCTCACACAAGAATTTATCAACCATATGAACAATTGGCTAGTTTCAATAAAGTTTGTGACACGAGATCTTTGCAAATTGTCACAGTATGTTGACACCAAAATGGGAAAAAAATAAACAAAAGTCCTTGTATTTTGTCAATTACAGCATTCATAATACCATCAGTGGCTGAATTTAAGACCTTAATCAGAAGTTGGATTTATTGTATAATCAGCTCTCTCTCTCTATCTCGCTTCTCTATCATCTAACATATCATCCAGTTCCCACACACACAAAGTAAACAAAAATTGTTGTTTGAAGTTTGAACCATCTTTACTAGTACTACGTTCCTTGGATCTTTTTCCTCGCATATCTTGTCTACATTAGCATCCTCCATGGTTTAGTCTACGACATTTGTCATCCGCCATCCTAATTCCCTCCAAGTTTAAGAACCCTTCAAGAGAAGACTGAATGAATTATTTTGTGGTTACTACATTCGTGAATAATTGGTAAAGTAGTGTTTGGGTTCATAACTAGCGATTCTTCTGGTTAAATATTTATAAGAGTGGCATATTTAGGTCGGCACTCATGGCCTATGACGCAAACAGCCTGAGCCTTTCCCTGCATTGCAAACAAATGACACAGTTTTAAAGGCCAATCACTAGCTAGCTACACCCGTGGCCTTTTGGTCCAATGGTACTCCTTGTTTTGTAAAGGCTTTGTTTTGTTGAGATCAAGAGTTCAAATCCCCCTTCCCCCTCCTCCTCCCCCTCCTCCAAAAAAAAATAAGAAAAAAAAAAACTAGCCAGCTACAGCAACTAATTTGGTGTGCACAAATGTAGAGTCACCATAACAAATGAAAGTTAGTTGATTCATGTCATAATAGCCTCAATGTTGTAAAAACATGCAATTTGCATTTCTCACTGAGATGAAGCTAATGCTCCATCAAATTATGACAAACCATATTACCTAATTACTTAACACCCTGCCCAAGTACTTCAGAACGTAATACCACAATTTTAACCACTCAACCACGTTAAGAGTATCTCACTTGCAATGTATTAACCCTTTTACTTTTTACAAGGTTAAAGTTTCACCAAAGAGCCCTAAAGAAGAATCAACAGTGAGGCAAACAAAATAGCCAAAACCAGTCACAGCCAGACCAAATGGTTGTGTCTTGAATTGACCATAAGCAAGTGAATTCCATTGCAGGTGAACAAATTAAATAATAATACGAAAACTGGAAAAAAAGCATCTGAAGAGATGCATTTACTTATAAATATTTGAGGTGAAAAACCTGAAAATCCATTTCCTCGTGAAGGTATGCCAAACCACGAGCTGCATCTTGGGCAATTTTTAATCTTGCTGTCCATGAGAGAGGAGATGGTGCCCGGGTCAAAAGATGGTCTTCCAAGCTTTTATTACGCATAAGCTCATAGACCAAAAGCCGTTGAATCCCTCTTTCATCATCTTCTGCACAGTATCCCACTAACTTGACAAGATTTGGGTGCTTGACCACGCCCAAGAAATTAACTTCATTAATCCACTCCTTATGCCCCTGAATACTAAGATGCAAGAAAAAAAGGTAAAACAGGAAACCCATAAGATAATCTCAAGAGGTAAATTATACCATTTAAGAGATGTTCGGCAGGCTCAAACACGGAACTTGATTAATTTTCTTAAATATCTTATATCATATTAAAAGAAATATACATGTCCAATGACTAAGATTATTCATTAATACATATTTTGGGTACTGAAAAAAAAAACTGATTTTCTTTTGTGGGAATCAGGGTTAGCAAATCCACTACATGCTTAGTCCTCTATCAATTTCCCAGTCAACGGACTCTAAGCCTATCTCTGTTTGCAGAGGAACTAAACCTCCAAATCAATTACATCAACCAAAAATAAGGATGAGTCTTCTTTTAATTAGCCAGTTACTGACAAAGAAACTTTGAAAATAATGTTTGCATTGTCAGAAAAAAAATGACTTATAGCTTAAGAAATTCATGGCTGAAATTAATGCGGGATTAGAAATTGCGACACTTTGGAAAGGTAAAGTGAAAGGAACAAGAATCTTTCTCAAGTGGAGCCGAATTAAGCCTGGGAATTGACAAATTTTACCAAGGCAAAATCCCGAAAATAGAACTGATCTACATAATAGAACTGAAATTTTTTGAGGAAATCTGAAATCATGAGGGCTTGGGATTAATTAAACGGTTCTAATTGCCCAATATTTATTTCGCAAGCACAAATCAATCATGAGACAACATGGGTAATGAAGCCATCAGCCCGAGTTGTTTGTATAGGATCAGATACTCAAATTCATGAAATGACACACTATATACCGATAAACAAGGGACAATTCACAAATCTACATCCATGACGCATCCAAACGATCACAATTCAATAGAGACACCACTACTCTACTGAATGTGTGCATCACACCGAAACATATAATCTGGAGGATGATCATTTTTGTCCGGAAAGACAAATACATCAACTTCCAAAGCTATGGTTTCATTCAGATTATCTACTTATCCATACACATAGCTATATACCCTTGTGTAAATATGGACATACATATGTACATATGTATATAACACACAGAGAGAGAGAGAGAGATGTGAACAAAGGGGCATGCCTGGAATCCATTGCGATTCAACTGTTTGATAGCCACATCCAGCCTCGACTCACTCCTATTCTCACAATCATCCCTTACCTTGACAACACCTCTGTAAACGCACCCAAATCCTCCCTCTCCGATCATCAGAGATCTACTGAACCCTCTGGTCGCAGATTTCAGCTCAGCAAACGTAAACACTTTCAGATCATTAGCCCTTTTCTGGGCCAAAAATTCAAAGAACCCAAACGAATCCGTAAAGTCCCTGCTCGACTCCGAATCAAACTCGGACCGTCTCGTATCCACAGTGCTCGAAGCCACACTTAAAGAACGAGCCCACGACACCTTCGATAACCTGGAAACGACGCCGTCCTCGCCGTCGTCGTCATCCCTTCTCTCTCCGTTGGTGAAATGAAAGCATTTCATTTTTACCTTCAGCACAAACACAGCATCGAAATTGTAGAAATCGACATGAGATGTAGAAATTTGTTGGTTTCAGATGGAGAGAGAGAGAGAGAGAGACTCAGTCAAGCGGATGGCGGAAAGCAACAAACACTAGAAGCCGGAGCTGTGAATGTTGAAAAAATTACAAAACAATATAATATATTATTTTAATACATATATACACAGACATGTAAAGATCATAGAAAACAAAGAGAGCAGGTATTTCTTGGTTCTGCACAGCTATTGTCGTGTTACAGAGGAGAGACAGAGAGAAAGAGAGTCACGAGAGGAGAGTGCGGAGTGTCTGTCATGACAGGCACTGGACGTTTATGGGCGGGTGTTCTACTGTTCTGGTTAGAGGCTTGGACTTTGGACGGTAATTTGCCTTTCTGATGGGGGTATTTTGGGAAAATCGAAAATAAATGGTGAATTATACTCTAACCTCCTCAATGTTTTATCTTGAGTCTCATTTTCAATGGTTAATGTTTATTTTCTTGTCAATTTTGTCATCCAACTTTCAACATGTTGTCCTTCCAAAAACTTTCTACATGATGCTTCATGCTGTACGAAAACTTTGAATAATATTATTTAGACATAATTTATTGATATAATTTGTTGACGTAATCCTTTATAACCATTATATTAGTAGTGATTCCTAACAAATACTGAGTACCATTGCTTGAAAAATTATTATCACTAATGCTCAGACTAAATTGAGAATATTTTAAAAATTAGGAAATAAACATGATATATAAATTTTGAGGATAAAAGTACAAATTTGGAGATTTCATGGGCATAAATTATAATTAAAGTTAGTGGTCACATCTTGCCGCGTTATTTTTCAGATTGTCCTGGAGAAAGTGGTGGCGCTGGGATAAAAGCAGAAAATGGGCTAGCTTTATTTGAAAAAAATACAAACTGATTTGTTGGGCATGGTCCTACCCGATTAAAGTTGGTGGTGAATGTAACCAAACGGCACCAAATATTCTTGGGTAAAATGCAAAAAATGTCCCTATATTTAGGCTAATTTACACACGACCTCCTCGTCATGTAATGCGTTGCCATTCAACCTCCTTGAACTCATGATCAAAGTACAAAAATGGATATCCGTGATAGAATCTGTAAAAGTACAAAAATACCTTGACATTCAATCTTCAATGGAATGCCCTAGTTTGAGTTAGACCCTCTACCGTCTCTCTAACTCTTCCTCTT
>CAUOFW020010390.1:37167-99566 GCA_963454935.2 Ilex paraguariensis | reverse complement strand
TTTTTTTTTTTTTTGTTTTTACATTTGCCACCCTAAATCCCACAGCTACCATTAGCGTTGTGCCCATCACCACCACCACACACTACCATCATCACCACCATACCACTTCTATCCCATGATCAGCACCATCACCTTCGTCACGACCACTACAGGCACCATCATGGCATCCCATGGCCAGAGATGGAACCAAGATTTTATCCTATGAGGTTAAACAACAGCAAAGTCAAGAATTTTATTCAATGAGATTATTAAACAAGCTATTGTTAATGACAAGTACTTCTTGGTTGAATTGAACATATCAAAATTAACTTTCATATCATACGATGGGAAAAATCAATTCGGGTCATAAAAGCCAACAATTGGTTCTTAATTACCATTTTTTGAAATTAATGTGTGGCCATGTCACCGTCCCTTTATTCTATGATTTTCCAGTTGATATAATGAATATAAAGAAATTATTATCGCAAATAATAGTTTCACAATATACCAGTTTGCAATAATTTTACTACGTACATAGCTTGGATGCATCAGTCTGACCGAGTAAAAATCACGTTCTGGACTATGGTGAAGGGTCGTATGATTGGTTTGGAGTTTGTAAGAAATTGGGTAGTTTTGGTGTGGTAAATTTATCACAATTGATAGGTAGCAGATCAACTGGTTCAGATAACTTATAGAGCAATCGGGTCTATTGGTTGTTTTTCTGTTTAACTTGAACATTGAATAGCTAAAAAAAAACGATTGGAATACACTGGTCCTATTCCTAAATCTCTTAATTTTTAATATTGTATCATAAACTAGGTTATTTCTATGTCGCATCATGTGTGTGTTACAATATAAAGGGGTAGATTTAATGTAATTAAAATATAAGTTGACAGATTTATTGTGATTATAATATAAACGGACAAATTTACTATGATTAAAATGTGACTTGTAAGTTAAACTATTAGATCAAAAAATACAAGTGATCTTAGTCGTCGTTGTATTTTATGAGCTGTTTTATTATATAGATATGTGGATAAAGTACTCATTGTGTTTTATGGTCTATTTTATTATATAGGGTCGGGGGCGGAGTCAGAAAATTGTTCTAGGGTGGACACTGTATATCTTAACAAGCTTAATTTTTTTCTTGCATTTAATAAAAATAAAATAATGCATTTATATTTAATTATATCTTATTTAATTCTTAAAAATTCATTAAACTTAAAAAACTAAAATTGCTAAGCATAGTAAATACGAATGAAAAAAAAANATTTAATTCTTAAAATTTAATTAAACTTAAAAAACTAAAATTGCTAAGTATAGTAAATACAAATGACAAAAAAAAAAAGTTAATTATATCCTTTTACCAAACAAGGTCTAATCAAATTTTTCAAAAAAACAAAATAAATTCTAATCAAAATTATTTAGAATTGACTTCAATAATTTTTTATACGTTGAAATTCTTGCATTAACTTTATTGTTATTTATATCTACAATCATATTATCGCGTGGCTATTTAGAGCATCTTCAACATAACTCTCTAAAATAACTATTCAAAATATATTTAAACATTACTTTCTCTATTTTAGTTAGCAATTGTTACAAATATATTCCAATCACATNATTACTTTCTCTATTTTAGTTAGCAATTGTTACAAATATATTCCAATCACATTCTCTATTTTAGTTAACTATTTTGTCCAATTTTCACTAACTTCCAATAATTTAAAGAGAATACAACAAATATAGAGAATGAGATAAAGAGAAAAAGGTAGATAGAGAATTTAAAGAGGATAAATAGCTCTCCACATTTAGAGAGATATTTTATGTAAAATGGGAAATAAAGTGTGGATTGGGGAGTGTTTTTTTAGGTTTGGCTAGCTAAAATAACTAAAAAAAGAGGAAATAGAGAATGAATTGGAGATCCTCTTATCATTAATTCGATTACACAGTAAAATATATTCTTTATCATATCAGTGATAATTACTAAAATAAATGTTAAAATTATGAGTAAACTCATAGATATATCATGTATTTTTTAATCTTGAATAAAAAATAGAGCGANATCAGTGATAATTACTAAAATAAATGTTAAAATTATTAGTAAACTCATAGATATATCATGTATTTTTTAATCTTGAATAAAAAATAGAGCGAGCACAATTTAATATATTAAAAAAATACATGAAATATATATATAAGTAATTTTAAACAAAAAAAATTTAGGGTGGGCATAAGGTGGCTCCGCCCCTATATATATATAATATTTCATGCTCTCGAGTCTAGGAGGTTGGATTGTTAATCCTGTGGAGCTTTGGAATCCAAAACTCACCACGTAGAGTGAGAGAGAGAGCGATGTGGGAGAAGCGTCGCATTTTTCTGATTGAATACGAAATCCTCTAATGTTAATTGGAATATTACTTTAAAATATTTTCAGTTTCATTTGTTTCTTTGTTTGTGTGCTTTGTAATTTGAATAATGTTCTAAGGACTTAATTTACTGACTTAATTCATTATGATCTTTGGATTGATTATAGAACCCATTAAACATTAGAATTTAGTCTTGATCCAATAATTTTTATAAAATCACGTCATTATGTTAACAAATTAAATTAAATTTTTATGTCCAAATAACATTATTTTTGTAATTTAGTTGGGTTAGCGGGGAGGGGAAGGCTTTCATTACCAGTGGACCTGGTACAGGAAACTTCTATTTTGATAGTTTAAGTCTCACTCCATCTTCTATTTTGATAGTTTAAGTTTCACTCCATAAGCTTTGACGATGATTACCACTTGCACGCTTCATTTATTTTTCACTAATTTCTAAGATAGCTACCCGGTACTAACCCTAGGAAAATGAAGTGTAACGTAAAATACATGTAATGAACATAATGAAAATGNCTAAGATAGCTACCCGGTACTAACCCTAGGAAAATGAAGTGTAACGTAAAATACATGTAATGAACATAATGAAAATGCAGTAGTTGAGCTTGTCAAAAAAATCAGGGTACTTCAAGTGATAATTATAAGAATGAATTGTAAATTCAGATCTTTTAAGTTTGAATATTTGTAATCATTTGAGGTCAACTCATAAATAATTCATATCTCATGAATACTTTTTTTTCAACGCAAATGATCTGTTTTTGACTGAACTTGGAAAGAGACTAGTGGAAGTGTATGTTATACACAAATTCGGTGGGTTTAATATCATGATAGCGTTGATGTTTGAATTTGTATTATTCAATAATATTCACTATGTCATGGCACAATGTCTAGTTAAATAAAAACATTCGGTACATAGAGCCTTTAAATGGCCGTGCTTCATCAGCAAACTGTTGTGGGAAGACAACAAATTCGACGTGAATGTTTGAATTAGTTTTTTTTATTCACAAATCATCCAATAATAATTATTTTATAACGTTTGAAATTTAAAAATTGATGAAAATTTCCCATGCGGAGAGCATTAAAAATGCCATGCTTTGATCATCAATTCTGGAAAGATAAATTTTTTTTTTGGGGGGGGTACAAGCCCAATCTTATTTTTGAGAAAATATGTATAAGATTTGAACATCGAAAAAAACCCAAAAAATTATTTTCTAATTAGCAAAAATACAAAAAATATTTAATACAAAAAGTAGAAGCGTTCAAATTTTCGAATACCCACAAGTTTCAATCTTATCCGACCTTACTGATCAGCTACTCGAAAGAATCGAGTAAGCCAACGGAAGATCTTTGGTATTCCGCAAGAAATTGTGTAAAAATGCAGAATACTAACAAAATTTTCGTATTCCAATCGTACCTTATCCGCATGTGTATGTACATGTTAATGCCTAAAAAATAAAATCCATAAATCTAGAAATCTTAATATTTTATTAATATTTATGACTTTCTTATATATGATGTATTGATACTTATGATTTTTTTTGTTGTATTTTATTGTAATTGTTTATGTATTATCAAATTTATTGTATTTTCTTTAGTGATATTAGTTTATTGTGTTAATTAATTGGTGCAGTTATTTAATTAAATTGTTAAAATGAATTAAAAATAAATAACTAAAAAATATGTGTTCACCCGAGTTCCTATCCGATTGTTTTGGACGAAATTCAGGTAAGAATGGTACACTTAATTAGATAGGGTAGATCAAGAAAAAAAATTTCTACAAACTATCAGATGGGAAGATGAAATATTATAATTTCTACCCGCAGTGTAGGGTGAACACCTCTACAAAAAAGTTTGATAGACAAACAAAAAAGGTATTAAAAAAAAAATGTTTTTGTTTTGCATTTTTCCTAGTTTGGATTTGCATGGATACGTGTTTGCCTTTTGATTTTTTGAACTATTCCTTCGAGATGAGATTAGCAGTTGACCACTATTTCATTGTCCAACTTTAAGATTATGACTTTAAACTTTGTCGTTCTTTCTTCTATAATATCGGGGGTTAGTTCAAAAACTTTTATTAATTCAGTCAATTTACTTAATCTTCTTGAATTAATCAAAGTTAGACAACCCACTTCCATGGTCCAAGCAAATGCGGACCCAGTGTCATGGTGGCTTCACTTATATTAATTGTCTTTTTTTTTTTGGGGTCTGGTACTTTTTTAATTATGAACAATTAGATTCATAAAAAAAATATTATGTAATCCAAATTTATAATTTAAATTTATATCTCAAATGAAAGGAGATCATTGGATGGGTGAGTCCCACCAATTTTTTTAAATGGTATTCACTGATCCAATGATCCCTTCATTTTTTTTTTTTTTCCATCCAAATGATCCCTTCTTTTAAAATACAAATTTAAATTATAATTTTGAGTTATATAATATTGCTCATTACATAAACACCTCCACTAATAAAGTTCATTTAAAGTCCCATTCACAATTGAACAAGCTGTAACACATACTGGGCAATACATGTTTAGATACACAAGTCTCTCTCTCTCTCTCTCACTCACACACACACATACTAAAAGCAGGCACATCTTTATCTCTCTCTCTCTCTCTCTCTCTCTCACACACACACACACGTAATAGTAATATTCAAAAAAAATATATATATAGTAACATTCAAACAAAAAATAATAACATATGCTTCAATGAAAAAATAGTAACATGGAAAAAAAAAGTATTAACATGATAAAAAAGTAGAAACATGTTCAATACAAAAATAATTACAGAGAAAAAAAAATTGTACCAATACAAGCATCTCTTATTCACGAAAACACACCGATGAAAATGATGTTCAACGTCGTCATCAGAGAAAACACATAAAAATAATATTTTGATACCATAATAAACTCATAATTTTTCAATCACATCAAGATCATCAGGTTCGATTAAGACATCAACAATTTTTTTTTCAAAAATAAAGATATCAATATAAAACCCAAAATAAAGTTCTTAAGTGTATATAGGCTCGAAAAAGATCCAAGAAAAATGGAGTCACCAGATATTCCTTCGTTGCATGAAAGTCAACAACACCACCGGCCAAAACTTCATTGATCATTGTAGATCATCGCCATCCAAAGCTGCTGATTTCGGCGTTATTTGGCAATCCGTTTGTCATTGAGAACGAAAAGGAGAGAGAGAATAGTCTAACCGAGTTTTTTGAATTTGAATTTCAAATTTATAAAAAAAAAAATTATTGGCATACTCCATTGACAGCGGATTAATGGGTAACAATAGTCAAGTTAAAAAATTAATTTAACGTTGCTTTCAAAGAAGGTTATTTTGTAGTTATCAAAAAATTGTGGACTTAACTACTTACTTAAAGATTAAAAGATGACTTATTCCAAAATAAGTTTAAGTGATATACTTAACTCATTAAAAGTCTCATAAATAGGACTTAGCCCAAATTTTTACTTAATTTATTATTATTAATTATAAAAATAATAAAATAAGATCACTTTATACTTGTTATATTTTTTATTAAACAACAGAATTATACCAATAACATTTTTAAATAGATTATTTTACTTCATTGGCTGACGAATCTATACATGTCAACCGTCACAATGGCAAATAATTAAGTGTAAGTGTGATGTAAGAGATGCTAATCCGTGGTTAGACTTTGATATTAATTCTTAATTATTTTTAAATTCAAATATCTAGAGTCCGTTTGGTAACGTTTTGTTTTCGCGTTTTCAAAAAACGCGAAAACAGAGATAATTTTTGTCTGTGTTTTGTAGTAAACACAGAAAATAGAAAACATTTTTGAGAGTCATTTGTGTTTATCAAATTATGAGAATACAAACAAAAAACATGTTTGGTAACTATTTCAAGTTATATCCTCAATATTAACTTTATACAACAAAAGAAAAATCAAAAATTTTTATCGCAACATATCCACTAATTCATCAAATAACACCTATAGCAAGATAACTGGATTATATAAATCATTAATCATAGTCATACATCATATTATTCAGCATACTAAATACACATAATAATAAGTCATATCACTTAACTAAAATCCCAATAACTAGTAAAAATACCTTGACGGTACGAATGAGGATTTCATTAATTTCTGAAAAAAATTACACCTAGTAAGGGGGACATACGAGCCTTACCCTAAATGCATCTAAATACATGATTGGTAAATTTTGAAAATGCATGCTGTTACAGTAGATTTCATACATAAGAGATAAGTAGAACAATCCTGCCGCCTCATGTGTCTGGACAAGGCAAATGTCAATCCATTAGAGATAGCCCTGTGCAAAAACTGCAAGCTTCAAGGAGAGATGGACCATCAATATTCAGCTTAAGCAGTCCTATTGAAGGCAGTTTCCAGCTAATCCACTTAACTTGCATAGAGATGGAACCTGGTGAAACCATTGAGTCACTGAAGTAAAGATGTTGCTTGAGCTGAGTCAATTGAATTAGGTTTAAAGAGGTTGTAATTTTAACCCATTACCCATTAATTTATCCAATCCGTCCATAAATTAATGAGTTGGATATCTATATTAATTAATATAGATTCTAAATGAGTTGGGTAATATCATTCATTTTAATTAAACGGGTTAATATGAGTTACAAATGAGTATCTATTGGGTTGAGTATTTATCTTTTTATTAAATAACACAAATAATAAAATTAAATAAATATACTAATATACCAAAAAATACATACATATACACTAATACACCAAAATATACACACACTAGTACACAAAAAACACACACTAATACACCACCCATGACCTACGGGGTCAACCCGTGGGGCGACCTATAATTCATGGTTTGACCCATGACCCTTGGGTTGATCCATAACCCATGGGCCAACCTTGGCCCATGGATCGACCCACAACCCCTATGGGCTGACCCATGACTCATAGCCCACAATTACCCTCACCCATTATTTGTTTATTTTTTTTATTAAATGTATTTTAGTTTTTGTGTTAGTATATGTGTTTGTATTTTTGGTGTATTAGTGTATATTTTAGTGTGTATATTTTTAGTGTATTAGTTTGTGTGTGTTTTAGTGTATTAGTGTGTGTGTATGTTTGTATTTTGGTATACTACTAATGTGTGTGTGTTTGTGTGTATTTTGATGTACTAATGTGTTCATTAAAAATTTTAATTATTTTATGGGTTAATCGGTTTAATCCAACCCGTTATAACTCATTTACTACATGAGTGAAAAATGGATTGGATTTATTTTAGTCCAATTTAATTTAACTCAACCCACTCATTTGCCACCTCTAGGTTTAACATTTAAAACCTACAGCCTCCGATGATGCATTATTATCATAAAAACAAAATTAGGATGTAGCTTTTGGCCTTTAAACCTCGCATTAACGAATGATAGAGAGATGGTTTTTTTTGAAAATTTGAATAAGCCTCATGAGCCATATAATTGGCTTTTCATTAGCAATGAACAGAAGCCCCAACAGTTCTGAATGTATAAGCCATATAGCACTTGCATACCGGCAACTAATAAAGAGATTAGAAGCTGACTCAGTAGCCTCATTGCATAAGACGCATCTGCTCACCAATAGAAGTATGCTGCCAAATAAGTCTACCCCTCCTTAGTAGTGATAGAAATATTTGTAAAAAAACACCTTTTGAAGGAGACGCGGAACAATAAATTGTTAAAGTTCCCTCAACTGCCAAGCTCCATCCACAAACAACTCAAAAAGCCTTGGAAAAGCCATTGGTGAGCACACACAAACATAGACACCCACATACACTCAGCACACTCTTTGAGCCACAACACCCACAGACCACACACACAGGCTCAACATACAGACACAACACACACACACACACACACATACCACACACAGAGACTCAATACACACAGACACTCACAGACACAACACACTCACATTCACATACACAACACAGTCAAACACATAGACACAGAATACACACACACAAACCACACACATGGTTTTGAATATCAATAACGGGTGGTGTAATGGTATCGGTAACTGTGTAACGGTATCGATAACGGTGTAACGGACATGGGGTCTAACGGGAATTACGTGACAATAACGGAAATCGGAGTCACGAGTTTTATTAATACATTCACAACTATGGACAAAAATTAAAATTTTCTATATATTTGGATCAAAATAAAATAAATTCATTTTTTTGTAATTTGTAATAATTTTTTATTATATTAATTATTTTGGTATGCTAAATTATTTAATTAATCCAGATTTATGGCACATGAAAAAAAATTAGTCCAAGTAATTAATATCTATTTATTTGAAAATTGTAAAATAGGAAGTAGTCAAAATAACTAGTAAATTTAGATTATTGGGATAAAATAAAAATATTTTACAATTGTCAATAAAATTTAAAGAACATGACACTTGTCATTAATTCATTCACAAAAATTGTTGATACTGCATCAACAACCATTCATTATATAGGTTGTAGAAGAAAATAATTCACTTGATTTTTGCCTTTCCCAAAAGCTTGCCAACCAGGACAACCTGTCCTTTCTCAACCCAATCATCTCCATTATCAAGCTCTACCTATTTATACTCCGCCCATCTTCTTCGGCTTGTAAACCTCCATGAACGAGCACCAAAAGCTAAAAAATATGTCGTTACGTTAGCGTAATGGTCTTACAAGTGTGAATTTTTTTTTACCCATTATATTTGGGTGTAACGGGATCGGAGCTCAATGTTAACATTATGTAACTGTCATTACGCACTGTAACGGCGATTTTTAAAATCGCTTACTCACAGAAACACTCATGCATAGACACAAAACACACACACCCACGCTCAGTCACATACTCAACACACACACACTAACATAGACTAAAAAATTTTCAATTTTCCATCACAGCCAAGCTATATTCTTTTGCGAACGCTATTAAATACAACATTAAATTTTAACGGGTGGTAATGTGTTCTCACAAACTGCGCAACCTACCCATAGTGTTCCACCATAAAAATTTCACACCATACACTTCTAAAATTTTCGGCAATTATGAACATGTTAACAACATTAAAAATAGTAAATAATTCCAGAATTTCAAGTCCCTAATTCCAGGTCAAAAAAAACAAAAAGTCCCTAATTCATTTTTAAAAAAAAAAAAGCAATATAGAAGGAGAGTAAATAGCCTCAGAATTTGATATTTTCTCTTTTGCCTAGACAAAAAGAGCACAAAAGTCAATACCCACACACAGTACCCACAAATTGACACACACACAGATAGGTATACTCACAAATCGACACACATAAGCGCGCGCGCACACACACACATACAAAACACAAATCTGAGCTAGATCTATGTATATATAGATTTTATATATATACCCTCACAGTAACCTTTCAGCTCGATAAAGACGATTTCATTGAAGAAGGCAACAACGAAGATCGATTCGTTCAAGCAAGCGAGAAGATGGAATGGAGCTTGGATTCATCTTTCAAACCCACAAGAAGCTACATCGGTTCGTCTTCGTTAGTATACAAAGAGAGAGAGAGAGAATGGGAAAAGAGAAGTCTGAAAATCATGTTTTATACTTCCACAAAAAAAAAACACATTTTGTTAGTAATGACAGTCAAATCTGATACTTCATTAAAACTTTCAATTGGGTTTCGCGCATGTTTCGTGCTTCGGGTGTTTTCTGGAACACAAGTTTTTTTGTTCCCATTTTTGTTTGGCTTGTTTCCAAAACAACTAAAATGAAACAAAAAACAAAAACAATTAACAAACATATTTTTGTTTTTAATTTTGACAAAAATTGAAAACAAAAATATAAAACAATAAACAAACTGGCCCTTAATTTATACCCCAATCAAATGCATGACACATGACAAGTGACGTTCTTACAATCTATATTTAGTAATAACTTAATCAAAGTATATAGCTAAGTATCATTTTTTAAAAAATAAATGTTAAGTGTAATAGTCTTATCCCACTAATCAATTTATATATCACCAAATAAAAAGAGTAATAAAAATAGGGATCAAAGACAAGAATCAAATGATGTGACACTGAATTAATAATATTTTTTTATCTCACTTTTATTTATTTATAATTCAATGTGAAATTAGTTAGTTCTGTAGTTTTGGAATTCGGCCGATCCCAAGTACTTCATTAAAAAACAAATCAACAAGCTAGCAACTGTTCAAAATTTCGAGAAAGCTATAGGCTGATAAAGATGAATTTTTTTATTTAAGTTTAACTATAATTGTCACATCATTTGAACTCTATTTTAGTTTATATGCATTGTGTTTTTTTTTTCTGCTTTATATTTTTTACAATAAATGTTAAAACCTGGCCTTTCAAAATGACATGCTAATAGTTAACTAATTATGTTAGAGTAATGCAAGATTGATCAAACACAAGAGTCCAAAAAATGGTATAATGATTGACAACAAGTAACGTTCACTCTCTTTGACGAGCTGTCTCTCAAATTATGTCATTTTCCTTATGTTTTTAGAGATTACAGAGAAGAGCTCATACTTTCGATAGCTCTTCGATGTTCATAATGTAAAAACTAACACGCAAAATAAGTTTTAAATGAAAAAAGTGGGATTAATTTTTTTTAATACAATATCACATAATTTGGTTGTTATTTTTATTTCTTATTTTTGGTAAGTGTAATATTACTCAAAAACAAAAAAGAACGGCATGAATAGAAATTAAAGGCCTAATTAGTGGGTTAGTAATTGTATCCAACTGCTTTTATTGAGCGCTTAAAAGCTGGCTTTAAAATTTTGCCTTTGCCGCGCTGCTAAGGCTTGTTTGCAATTGCGGGGCCCACGCCGAAAACCCCGAAAGTTATTTGACTCCGTCAATTACTATAATTTGCCCCGAAACTTGTAGGTAATTGCAAAATAGCCCCTTTTTTTTCGCGAGTACAGTTTTTTCTGTACATTAGCGATGATTAATGAAATGTACTCGTCACGTAAAAGAAGTAACAAAATAATGAAAATCAAGCGAAAAGAAAGGTGTTCTCCTGTAGTATCATCAGNACTAGCCCCTTTTTTTTCGCGAGTACAGTTTTTTCTGTACATTAGCGATGATTAATGAAATGTACTCGTCACGTAAAAGAACTAACAAAATAATGAAAATCAAGCGAAAAGAAAGGTGTTCTCCTGTAGTATCATCAGAAATCTACTCGTAATCGTTTCTCTCTCACCCGACTGTGAAGAATCAAGAACCCCAAGCCCCCCCCCCCCCTCTCTCTCTTCTAATCCTGGAAATTCTTGCTTTGAATTCTGCATATGGATGCCATTGTTGACTCTCTTTTTAATCAGTGAACCTTTGCTTTAATCAGTCCTTCCAGCCTTAGTATTGTGGTGCAAAACCCTAACAAAGAAGTTAGGATTTTATGGTTTGATTCGTTTTCGGTACAGAACACTTTCATTTTGAGGCAAAATCGTTTGATTTTTGACGATTTAGTATTGTTGTTTGTGATTATTTTGTATATATGCCCTGTTTGAATGCCGATAAACTTAGTAACAGAAAACAAGCGTGCATATACACGAGTTCTTGTGTGTTTTCTGTGAATGTATTAGCATATCTATACGTCGAATAGATAGGTGTTTATGGGATCGTTCATCGTTGCCTATGTGGTGGTGCTTTTTCTGATTATTAGTAGGTTCTCTGTTTGGTTGCGGAGAAGGCAAAAGAAAACAACCCTTTGAATGCATTGACGTGTGTGAATGTGTGTTTGTGGATTGTAGATATAGTAGCTTATATATATTTGCGGTTGTTTATACACTACAAATTGCTTGTGATATGTGAAAGCAGAGGCTTCCACCCCGCCAACTGTAGTACAACTATATGGCTTTACTAGGAGTGCGACCATTGTTGAATCGGGGACAGATGGTTTTGATTTTATTTTTTTTTCCCATTGGTTTTCTCAACCCCCTAATGTGGTCAGATCATATGACCCAGTTGGGGTGAATCTTGTCATTCTATTTATGCCACAACAATGTATAATGTTGGATACACGATTGTGTGTTCTGTTTCTGTTATTTTCCTGTGGCTCTGTCGCTACTAAACTGTTTTTTTTTTACTTCAGGTTTATGATGTCTCACAGTAGAGAAAGGAGGAGAGAGAGTAGTGACTTGGAGCTGGAAGATTTGAAGTACAATTATTATAAAGAGTTAAGAGATGGAATAATCAAACTTAGAGGTCCTGGAAAGTTGTATCGATGCCCTTTTTGCATGGATAAGAGAAGGGTAGAGTATGATTACAGAGAGCTTCGTCGTCACTCTTCTCGCATTGGTAGAGAGTCGAAGAGTGCCAGGGAAAAAGCAAGACATTTGGGGTTGATTAAATACTTGGAGAGGTATGTAGATATAGAGGGAAAATCAAAAAGATCAAACTGGAGAAGTACTGAGCCGGCACAGAGGAACCGAGATCCTAAGACTAAACTGCCATTACCTAAGAGTGTCACGCCGGCTGATACTAATATAGCTGCATGTAAGTCATCCTGGTCTATTGAAAGAGCAATCCAAGTGGTGGGGAAATCTATTGATGGTAGTACATCACCGGAGATTGATGCTGGAATTAATGAACAAATTGGGATCAACGGAAATGCAAATACTGCAGCGGTACAGTCCTCTGTTAGAAGCCCGAAACTTGGTCCGCCATCTCAGCCCACTACAAAAACTATCGAGTCATCTGGACTCAAAGCTAAAGAGGAGCTTATTGTTTGGCCTTGGATGGCTGTGGTTGCAAACATACCGGTTCACTACAAAGATGGCCGATATGTGGGTGCAAGTGGTAGGCAGCTAAGAGAGGAATGGGTGAGCAAAGGATATAACCCTCTGAAGGTTCATCCTCTATGGAGTTTCCGAGGTCACTCGGGGTATGCAATAGTGGAGTTTAACAAAGATTGGGCAGGATTTAAGAATGCAATGACATTTGAAAAAGCATTTGAAATGGATAATCATGGGAAGAGAGATTGGTATGCACCTAGGCGAAAAGGAGATAAGCAATATGCTTGGATTGCCCGGGATGAGGAGTACAATGCAAGGACTCTTATTGGTGAATTTCTCCGCAAGAATTCAGATCTGAAAACTGTTTCTGATATCCAAACAGAAGAAAACAGGAAGGACACAAAACTTCTCTCCAACTTAAATAATGAGCTGGCGGTTAAGAATATTCAATGTGAAGAGATGAAGAGCAAAATAAGTAAGACAGAGATTTTTAAGGGGAATGTGATGAGGCAGAAAGAAGCGATGGTTCAAAATTACAATGAAGGTATGTTTTGCTTGGAGCTTAAAATTGACTGTTAGACCACACGTCTTCGATCATATGGTATACCTTGAAGTGGAAATTATGGGACTTTTGAGAATTTCATGAAAGATGTAATTCTTTTGTACTTATATATTCTATACTGTAGTTGACAGTATTTCTTCTTTAACCTCTTCTGAATTAGAGATGAAGAGGATTGAGCAGAAACAATGTGATCAGCTTAGAAAGATTTTCAAAGAGCATGAATGGAGTAACTCGCAATTGGAAGCTCATAGAGAAGAGCTGAGGTTGCGTGAGAAAGAACTGAAAGAACGTCAAGCTCTAAACCAGAATGATAAGAAGAAGCTATGTCACGAGAAGGAACTGGTATTAGTTCTTGATGAATTTATTTACTTTCTTTAATTTCCCCTTATTTCACATCCTACGACAAGCAAGCTAGGGTGTTTCTCTGCTGACTTATTGGTGAGGATATCGATGTATGTTTGTTGTTAGCCTGAATAAATTCCAAATGCTTATATTAGGTGTTCTTTATTATGTAGAGAGGGATGGTTAAGGTGTTTGAAATAAATTACAGTGTGATCGTAGTATTGTCCAGGGTGATATCATTTTTTGGCCCTGCTTGAAAAGGTACAGGGGCCTACTCCAATAAATGGTAGTGGCACCACTGGACTTTATCTAGACTGGAACACTCTCAAATTGCATAATAGATAACTTGCTCCCTAAAGAATGCAGAAGGCTTAACTCATCTGATTATGAATGGTTGGGGAATGAAGCAAGCATAGAGAGGTGGGAGGCTATATATGTGTTGCTCTTCTCTGTTACCCAGTTGGTGATTGAACAATGAACAAATAAAAGAAAAAATTGTTAGACTGCCGCAAAAAGTTGGTGGTGCTGAATAGCTATTGCTATCTTCGTGGTCTTTGGAATAAAACTGTTTAGATTAGCGCTATCCATTGATTAATATCGAAGTATACAAATTTACAACTATGTCTAAAATAAAGAAGGGGTTCGACTAAAAATTTAATTTATTATTACAAGATATCGGAGTAAATACTGATATGAATTTCTCTCATATGGCAGAGTCTAGATAGAAAAAAACAAAAAAAAACAACCATATCAATTTGGATGTGTTTAGAAAATAATCCTCACTACTTGATTCTGGCTTCACTAAGTCTAGCGTTCTAGATTTTCTTCTGGGGCTTTCCTTTTTGATAAGATTCCCTTGAACCAATCAGAATAACTTTTGCAGGCATGGTAACATCAATTTTATATTTGCAGAATGAGAGAGCAATTTGGAACCAGCAGAAGGCCAGTGAAAATATGCTGAAGTTGGCAGAAGATCAAAAGGTGTGTTAGTGGTTTCTTTGCTTTACACTGCATTTCCAGAAGATCAATTGTGTTTAATTCCAATAATTTCACATTTTTAGTACCTGACTTTGACATCAAATGGCAGAGACAAAAGGAGGAACTTCACCAGCAAATTATTGCGCTTGAAAAGAAACTTGATGATCAGCAACGCTTGGAATTGGAGATCGAGCAGATGAGGGGAGCTATCGGAGTGATGAAACACATGAGTGAGGATGGTGATATGGAAGTTAAAAAGAAGATGGAGCTAGTTGAAGTCGAACTTAAGGAGAAGGAAGAAGAACTTGATGGCATGGAATCTTTAAATCAAGCTCTTATTGTCAAAGAGCAAAAAAGCAATGATGAGTTGCAGGAAGCTCGTAAAGAGCTGATTAACGTAAGTTTTCTTTAATTCATCCTTTATGCATGAACACCTGTATGTGTATGTATGGGCAAATTAGCGAATTTAGTAACTCATGTTAACATCGACCTGAGACCCTAGGACTACTCTGATAGTCATGCACATTGTAGCACAATTGGTCTTATAAGACGTGACGTCCTTAGATATGTATCTTACAAACCTTCTCCCAATTAGTTGGTGTGGGGTACATGAATTTCTGCTTCATTGGACTAAAAGTTCAGTCACATTTCGAGCAATCATATCATTCTTTCCTACCTCATTTTGTGTTTATTTTGGTCTTTAATCTAGCAGTTCAACTTATGAGGATCATCACAATATTCCTCATTGTTGTTCCTATTGGTCTTTGTTGCCCATGTCCTAATCACCTTAATCCTTTTCTTTCAATCTATTTTCAATTGCCGTTACCATTTCATTAATGTATTTAGTTCTAATTATATCTTTTCTTCTCGTGTGACACATCCTTCCTAGCATTGTCATTTGACATTCATTTTTTGTGACCATGTTTTACTTAGGTGCCCAATACTTTGTTCCGTAAAACATAGCTGGAATTACCATCTTCCCACAAAATTTCCTTCGTAGTTTCTCAAGTAACTGCTGAGTTCACAATATGCAGAAGAATTTATGCTTTTGATCCAACCTACTTTATTTATATGAATCAGGAGTCCCCAATCTTTACCTCATTGTTGATAATCAAGCCTACATAATGAAGATATTCCCTTTTTGGTATCTCTTGGTTTCTGATTTTCGTCATTGTTTTTTCTGCTTTTATTGACAAAATTATGTAGGAACAATTGGCAATAATTTCTATTTGTTTGAAGATGTTGTCTTGGAATTTGGAGAGTATCAGTGATTTGAACCACAGGGATTATTCATACTACAGTAGGTTGTGATTCCTTGGTTGCAGGATGTGGAATTATCAAAGCTTTATTTGAGGGAATATCCACCTAGCCTAGAACACCAACAAGCATGAGCACAATTTTAAATGCAATCCTTCTCATGTTGATTACTTGACTGGTAAACTGGATGTCCTAAATTGCACTTCACATGGATTTCACTTCTCTAGATTTCCTAACTCTTTGCTGCTCCCTTTGTTGTCTACTGCATCTTGACTTTTTTTTTCAAAGGAGGTCAAGCGGGTGGGATGTTACCATTGGTAATCAGATGCATATCAAGTAGGTTTATGGCTCTTATGTACTCAAAAGCATGCCCTAGTTGTTGCACATTAGGGTGGACTTTCTGTAGTGCTCTGCGAGCACCAAGCTGGGGTGGTCGATTGATAAATTTGTTTTGGTCTTGACATGATTTGCAAGACAGATATGCTGTGCATGAAGGTGGATGGTTGATCCAACTGAACTTTTACAAGGGCCACGTAGCCTCTTCGACAAGTTTTGGAATGTCGCTTGCTAGTGCATGAAAACATAGGTTGTTTCTGTATATATTTGGAGAAATCCTGCCAAACCTACTGTCATGAACTGGTTGGAGTACACTACTGGTTTGGATTAACAATTAAGTATACATGTAGAACGCAGGGTATCCAAAAAGTATGACAGGCTAAAGTTATGAGTGAAGTGAAGATCGTTGATCTTTATCTTTTACTGGCTGCTCACATCATCATCACTTTATGTGTGTGGATTGTCTGAAAGATCTATTCTAACCCATTGGAAACTATAAAAAGTTTAATGTCATAGGATTTATATCTTGTGGCTAGTTGTTTGACATTATTTGTCAACATGATTCTGTTTAAGCAACAACAAAAATATGAGACAGAAGTGAATAAAAATTTTACTTGAGTTACTGTTTTAAACTCTTATGGTGCTGACATGTCTGAAATCTTATTTTTTCTTCTTGTAGGGTTTGAAGGACAGCCGTGCTTTCATTGGTGTCAAGAGAATGGGAGAGCTTGACGAGAAGCCTTTCCACGTTGCTGCAAAGAGAAAATATTTAGATGAAGAGGCTGTGGAGAAGGCATTAGAGCTATGTTCCTTGTGGGAGGATTACCTTAGGGATCCAAGTTGGCATCCCTTTAAGGTCATCATGGTTGGTGAAAAGGCTGAGGTATCTTGACCTGACACAACCCCCAATAAATGCCCTCTATCTCTGAGATGGCTGCCCCATTTCCCCCTTCTACTGTGCTTGTGCTTCAGAACTATGGAGTGTACACCATTACGTGGGCTCAACTCGAACTCTAGAAATACCATTTGATTGCTTCTGCAAATTTTCTCAACTTCTCGTACTGAGATTGTATCTAATTTAGTATAAATTTGTTTGTATATAGATGGAATATGGAATGCACACAGATCTCCCCTCTCTTTCTCTTTGAAAATGGGGGAAAAGGTCCAGAAGTTTTTATATGTGAGGAGACTAATATTTATCACCAAATAACTAATAACTTGCCTGTTTTTTCCTCAGGTTGTTCTCAATTTTCTCTTTTCTTTTTAGTTAATATTGGCGGATCATATGGCATCTAATCTAGCAGTGTTTTATAGCAACATCTTGCAGAGTGTTATTGCAGCATGTTGCAGACTGAAATGTCTTCTAAGCCTTCAATTATGTTAATCATTGAACAGTGTTCACTTGACATTGATATATCAGATCCCTATGGCAGAAATCTTATATTGTTTTGGCCAATGCCTTTTTGAGCTACTTTTTTTTAATTTTTTTGTGTTTCAACGTTAATTTTAGACCACTAGGATATCTTTTTTTTTCTCCACTCTGTTCTGAACACATTCTCCTCCCTCTTTGCTTTTGCTTTACCTTCTTGTTTAATTTGTATTGAATGCTGTTCAGGAATTCATTGATGAAGAAGATGTAAAGTTGAAAAGTCTGAAGAATGCTTTTGGTGATGAAGTGTATGCAGCTGTGACAACAGCCTTGTCCGAGATGAACCACTACAACCCCAGTGATCGATACCCAGTGCCCGAGCTGTGGAATTTCAAGGAAGGAAGGAAGGCAGCATTGGGAGAGGTCGTACAGTATATACTGAGACAGTGGAAGGTACATAAACGGAAGAGAAACTGAAGGTTGGTATTGTGCATTTTACAGTGCTTTACTTCTCCAAATAGAAATCTTACAGTGGGGATTAGTCACATGAATATTTTGTAGGTTGATTAGATTTGGATAGTTGTTTGTGGTAGCCTTATATAGAGGAAAGTTTTGATTTGAAGTAGCTTATCTTTGCTATAATTTTATCTCCTGGATTACTTTGCGTCTTTGTCCAATACCAAACCAAATATGGGAGACAAAACAAATGTTTCATAGATGATAGATACTTGATCTTCGACTCTGGCTGTAAGTGTATGACCACTCTATGTAGCAACTGCTAAAAATATTGGTACAGGATCATTGGACTTGCACAGCAATTTTAAGAGTTCGATCTATTTGAAGGACAGCCCATGGTAAGGTCTTCCTTGCCCAAGAAGTAGGGATGCTTTTGTTGTTCGTCTCTCTTGTTTGATGGGAGGTTGGTTGTGCTCACGTCTGTTTGTTTGCTTTCAGTCTCTAAATGATTCAGACATGAGTTGAGTAAATTTTCAGGTGACACAACACAGATAATATGATACAAAATAATACATTAACAATGCCATGGGCGGAGCCAGCTTAGGGCCCACCCTGAAATTTTTTTTTACAAAAATTTCCTACATATAATTTGAAAATTTTCTTTAGCATATTTGGATTTGCCCATCTTATATTATTTTATTGTCATATTAGTTGGTATAAATATCTAAACGACTAAAATTTCAGACATGCTTCAAACGCGTAACAGAAATATTTAGATAAATTTTGAATATATTGAGGTTATTTTATAATTTTTAGCAAAAATTATGAAGTTATTTTGATATTTTATAAAAATTAGGGTCATTATGTAATAAAATATTAGGTTATTTTATAAGTATATAAAAAAATTAAGAGTCACAACTGTTATAGAGAGCATTTTGAGCTATGACGATAGTAAAAATTTGATTGTGTAATTGAATAAGTGATAAATAGATAATTAATAATATGATCTTCGATAAGAGAAAGAAATTTTCAATAACGTTGGTAATTAAAGTTATCATACAATGTTTTTGAAAATGTAAAAATGATCAAAATTAATTATAAATGACTGTAATTAGTTTCAATTTTTTTTATAAATGTCTCTGTTTTTTGCTTGTAGAAACTGTATATAACGGTTTTTTTATGCTTTTTATGTTTAGTAACCATTTAACTGTTAAATATAGTGTATCATCTTAATTTTATCAATTAGGGAAAAAAAATTAAACACCTACC
This sequence comes from Ilex paraguariensis, assembly GCA_963454935.2. NCBI lineage: Eukaryota > Viridiplantae > Streptophyta > Magnoliopsida > Aquifoliales > Aquifoliaceae > Ilex > Ilex paraguariensis. The sequence goes on along the minus strand of CAUOFW020010390.1, from coordinate 79,881 downwards.
AAATTTTATTTTATTTTATTTTTGGCTCTGCCCCTAAACAGTGTCAGATGCAATGTACTCCACGACCGCCATAGGTCGGAGTGTTTAAATTTTTGATTAGTCGTAATTTTCTACTTTATCCGACTCTGTTGAACGATTAGTTGAAAAAATCGAGTAGAAATATAGAATAACCATTAATTTTCTTATTCATATCTTACTTTATATATAGACTAAAAACCTTAATTCTTTAATCATATGGTTTAAACTTAAAATAATTGTTATTATATTTGTGTAATAATTATGATGAATTGATATTTATGCTTTCTTGTGCTTTATTATAATTATTGTTGTAATTGTTTTAGATTTTAGTGTTATTGGTTTATTGTGTTATTAAATTGGTGCATGTTATTTAATTGAATTATTAAAATAATTCAAAAATTAATAACTAAAAAAGTGTTAACTCGATTTCTTACCCGACTTCTTACCCAATTAATTTAGCTAGAAGTCGGGTAGGAATACCACATTTGATCGGATAAAGTAGACCAAGAAAAAATTCTTCCGTAAAGTATCGGATAAAAAGACAAACGATTATATTTTATTAGTAATGTTAAATTTGAGACCAAATTTAGAGCCAAAATGACATGACAGTTGACATGGACTTCTTTATTTGGTGACATGTCATTTGGGCCCCAATAAATACTTCAAAATAGTATGTTGCCATGTCATTTGAACTTAAAATTTAGTTTCAAAATTTAATCAGTATAACATTACTCATATTTTATACCCGTAAAATAGAGTCAACACCCCCTAATTGCAGATGGCTGATACAACGAGGGAGTCGTCTTCATAGACTTTTTTTTCCAATCACACGTATTAGTCAAGAAACGAAAAAACTCTATTTGTACAACATTTTCAATTTTTGGTACCACACAAACAAACAAGTGTTTATGATGTATTTTCATGCCGAACCCAAAAATTTCAAAGTGAACTCCGCCGTCCAATCCTAAATTCTCAAATGGGTAGTGGTCTCTTTCTAAGACCCTTTTAAAAAAAAAATTTAATTAGTGAGATAATAGTCATGATTTCAATTCTAAGAACTTGTTAAAAAAAAAAAATTAATGAGTAATGTTACTCATATTTAATTTATTGATTGAGCTAATGAATCGTTGTCGGTGGACTCTAATATTATTTTAGACATGTTACCAATTCAATAATTATAATTACGATGAATAAACTAAATTAAAATAGTATTTTTGAAAAGTTTTATTCAATTTCCTCCAAACTTGGATGTCTTCTAATTAATTTTTATAGGGTTTATTTATTTATTTATTAATTGGTAATACCGTGACAATATTGTCACATAGTAATAAAAAATTTTGGCGATGAAGGGCCTCGTGTCCCACTGTGAGGACCTAAGGGGATAGTTTTTGAACCTTGTCTTTTGATCCATTCCTTTTTTTTTTTTTTGATTATAAAAGAAAAATGAATATTTTTTCCTCCGAGTGGGACCAGAGTGCCAACCGCCCCTAGACCACGGGTCCCACAAAATCAATCAATCTGCCTCTGTATGCCAGCCCACCACGTGTTGCTAAAATAATACTATGTTACATATACCCCAAACATTTCAGTAATTTCCAAAAAAAGCCCCATCCAATAAAATGGCGAGTATAAAATTCTATAACCAAAAGAGCATGAGGAAGGAAGAGGAAGAGACGGCGTCCTTCATGTTGCCACTACTTCTATCAGCAGCAACAGAGCACTCACACTACAGACGCTCTCTCTCTCTTTCTGCCTGTGCAAACATAAAGAAGATTACTGTGTTCTGATCCTACTCCCCATAAAATATACATCAACATTTTTTGTTCACTCATTGATCATCAAAGTTTTGCTCGTTTGCCATATAAAATCTTCTTACATTTTCTAATATTTCTTGTTTCTTTTTTCACATTCAAAAGCGAGATATTGAAACTTACAAAGAGCTGGTTTCTGTATTTCTTCTTCTTTTTTTTTTTCAGCTGTTTGAAGAGGGTAACATCTCTGCAAATATCTCTCGGTATGCTCTGTTTTTTGTGTGTGTGTGTTTGTGTCGTTTTGTGTTCCTTCATTTCGAGTCATATCTGCTTTGTTTTGGGATTTTCATGATTTTCTACAGTGTTTGATTGCTGTGAAGTAGAGAGAAAATGAGAGGAAAGTGTTTCTCCAGTCATTATTTCCACCCTTTTTTTTGTGACATATATATAAACACATACATGCATTGCTTTTGAATTGTGATTGATGCGTTTTCTGTTGCTGGTTGAGTTTTTCCTTCTTTTTTTCTTTGTGACTACTACCACAATTTTCTTTTTCTGTGTTTTCTCAGAAACCAAACAGATTTTTTTTTTCTCATTTTTTGACATTTGATGAATTCAAATTTTTTTTTTTGAGCTCTCCGACTGTTTTATTTTATATCAAGTCATGATGATATTTTATACATATACTCTCTGTAAGATGGTTTTCATGATGAGTATGCTTCTATGTTATGTTTGGTTAATAGGAAAAAAGTGAAAGAAACATATGATTTTCCGGCATTATTTTTTAGTTGTCCTTTGTGAAAATGTACATATAGTAAACTGAGATTAAGACTGTCATACATTGTTAATTGGATGAGTTTTTTTTTTAAAAAAAATTTATGGGACCAACTCTACAATTCTCTTTGTTATAGTTTTGTCTATCCAGGGTTTAACAATACACGAATTCAGTATCTATGCATGATTTGGGAAAACATTTACATTCCATTGAGTACGATTCTCCTGGACTTAATTAGGTGATGTTTCCCAAATTTTTACGCAACATATCATAATAAATGATCTGAAGTTCTGTTTTATATTCTATTTTTGTTTCACTTCCACAAAATAGAGGTTAAGGTAAGAACATAGCTGCTGTTAGATGAATTATGCTGATAGATGTTATAAGGAGTTGAAGAATGCCAAAGTAAAGGTGAAAGTTTTAGATGAATTATTCAGGTGTCCGTACTGCCCCAGCAAGAAGAAGCAGGATTACTGCTACAAGGATCTTTTACAACATGTATCTGGGGTTGGAAAGGGTCTGCATAGCAGGGATTTGACAAAGAAAGGGATGCATTTAGGATTGGTAAGGTACATGGAAGAGGATCTTGGTCAGCAGGGATTATCAGCACAATCGATGATAGAGACTACTGAGCCTCCTAAAGGTAGGGATGTAAATGAGTTGTTCGTTTGGCCGTGGATGGGAATTGTAGCAAACCCTCCTCATTCTTGGAAGGATGGGCGATATGTCAGCGAGAGTGGTTCAAGGCTTAGGGAAGATTTGACTGGAAGGGGGTTTAGCCCAGTGAGAGTTCATCCACTGTGGAACCATAGGGGTTTTTCGGGGTATGCAATAGTTGAATTTAACAGAGATTGGCCTGGATTCAACAAAGCAATGCTATTTGAAAAGAATTATGAAGCAAATCATAGGGGAAAGAGGGATTATTATGCAGCAAAGCACACTAGAGATGGTTTATATGGATGGGTTGCCCGTGAGGATGACTTTAATACAAATGGAATTATTGGTGAGCATCTTCGAAAAACAGGAGACATGAAAAGTATTTCTGAAATTGAAGCAGAAGAGAAGCATAAAACTACAAAACTTGTGTCAAATCTGACAAATGTAATAGATATAAAAAATCAGCGGCTCAAGGAGGTCGAGTGCAAGTATAATGAAACATTCATTTCCTTAAACAATTTGATGACTGAAAAAGACAAAATGCACCAAGCTTATAACGAAGGTATGCACTTGAATCACAAGGGAAATAGCTTAAGGTTTAGTAGTAGTTGAACTTTTCTTCTCATTGGGGTTTTCTTTTGATAATACCATCATCACACTACTTTTACTGGTTTGATGTTAATTAGAGATTCGCAAGATGCAGAAGAATGCTCGTGATCAGCTTGAGAAGACTTTCAAGGAGCATGAGAAAATCACATTGCACTTGGTAGGCCAAAAGAGAGAACTTGAGGAGCATGAGAAAGAACTGGGGAAACGAGAGGCTTACAATGAAAATGACAGAAGGATGCTCTATTTGGAGAAGCAAATGGTACTGCAGCTTCCCTATGATTTTTGTAGAATTATCTGGTGGAGAAGCATGGCATCCCATATCATCTTCCTTTTTCTTCTGAAAAGAAATAAATTGTACCATGGTTGAGATATAGTCTAGCTTCTGTCCGTGAATATGCTAGTGCTGCAATTGGAAGAGTAACTGATTTGTTTCTCTGTTTCAGAATGAGAAAGCTACCTTGGAGCAAAAGAAGGCAAATGAAAAAGTCCTAAGGTTGGCAGTAGATCAAAAGGTATTACAACTAGTTTTCTACTTCACTTGAATCATTAAAATACAAGTTATATCTATATAGATCGGTTCTAATTTTATAATTGATGATGTGCATATGACTTTAATGCTAGAGTGAAAAAGAGAAACTGCACAAGAGAATTCTTGAACTAGAAAAGAAACTTGACGCCAAACAAGCATTGGAGTTGGAGAGAGAGCGTATGAGAGGAGCTCTGCTAGTTATGAAACACATGGGAGAGGATGGGGATATGGAAATCGAGGACAAGATGCATACTATTCAAGAGAACCTAAAAGAGAAGGAAGAGGAACTTGAATATCTGGAAGCATTGAATCAAGCCCTTGTTGTCAAGGAGCGCAAAATCAGTGATGAGTTGCAAGAAGCTCGTAAGGAGTTAATCGATGTGAGTGTTATAGAACCGGCAATGTAACTCATCGTATCCACGATAAACAATAGCTGCAGATTGCTCAACATTTTGATAAGAATTATTAACATGCAGGCAAAAGCAAGCAATGAGTTTTCCTTAATTAATATCATCCAGAAACAACTTGGTAAAACAAATGAGAATGATATTGCTACTTGTGTAAGCGAGTATCTTATAGTACTTTAAAGGTAGCTGAAACACGTCGTAGACTGTAAAAAATGATTCAAGTAAGTGCTTAAATATAAACTCCTTTTATTGTGAAGTAGATCAAGGAGGCAAAGACTAGGTCTGTAAATTTGTTATCATGATAGCAGTACACTGATGTCACCAGTAATCTTCAATTGGCTTTAGTTTCTCAGAAGCTTCATTGTGATTAATGCAAATTTAACAATGGGTTTCTTTGTTTCTAGTTTATGATTGGAGAAAAATCATAGAGAAAATACTACTTGTTTCCAACCTGCATTTAAAGTGCAGTATTCTAATGCTCTTATAAATACTGAATCAAAGAAGAAAGTGGATTGGAATGCTTTAAAAAATAAGCTCCCCCCTTTGTTTAAATAAGAATTTTGTAAAATATTACTGCCTTGAATATCATGCAATTCGTTTGATAAATTGTGTTTGTCTCATTAATAAAATATCAGCATGCCGCATGAGGCATATTTTGTTTTTGTATTCCTGTCTGTATATGTTTTTTAACTATTATGTCCTATAGTAGCCAATGACATATATTGGTGGAATATGGATCCCTCTCACTTGAGGTCCATTCTAACTATGTGGAATTGCTATTGAACTTTTTTTCCATACCAACCCGCATGTTTGGTTCCTTGATTTGTCAATGGCCCTTGATCTGTACGAAGCAAAATGAACTACTGTCATTTATTCAGCTAGAGCTAGCAAAACTTTTAGCATTTGTGGTAATAAAGAATTTTTGAATATCAGGGAAATGATATATCAAAACAGACCAACTTAAACATTCTGAGATTGATCACTACAAAACAATTTCCCTCTAGCTTTCAGGTTATATGTGATTAGCACTCCTATTTGGTAAACAAAAGGTATTTTCTTGTCTTGTAGGCCTTGAAGGAGGAGTCTTCTCCGAATTTGATTGGTGTCAAGAGAATGGGAGAGCTCTATAACAAGCCATTCCATAACTTTGCCAAGAGAAAATTTTCCAAAAAAGAAGCAGATGCGAAAGCTATGAAGTTGTGTTCACAATGGAAGGTTTATCTTGGGGATCCTAGATGGCACCCTTTTAAGGTCATCGTGGTTGAAGGTGGTAAGGATCACAAGGTATGCACTGCTACAAAACATTAGTATGTATTCCCCCGTTTTCAACATACTATGTTCAGTAATGCATTTAATTTCAAATAATGCATCATTTATTGACAATTTTCTCTTTAACTGCTAGCTTGATAGATGTATAGAGGAGCATGCACAAACTTCTGTTTTGGAAGATGGAGCATGCACAAACTTAAAACTGTGGAGAATGCGATAAATTTTTTGTGGGTAGTTATTTTCTTTAGGGGGAACAGGAAATGGATAAATATCGCCTTTACTTAGAAAAATCACTTCAATATGGAAATTAATTCAACTCTGAGCCAACATCTCTTCTGCAGAAAGAGGTGCTTATTCCAAGTTAGCTTTGAGGTTTACATGCCACCCAGATAATGAGCCTTCATTGACATGCAAACTGCAACTTTCAAGCCTCTTATCCTATTCATCCTTTTTTTAACCTGACTTGAACAATGACCATGTTCTGTCACCCTTCCAAAGTGGTTACATAATTTTGCATTCAATTGGCCCTCATGTGGCATGGCTGGCAGAGAATTGCTTCATATACATTTTGAAAGTGCTCAAGGCTTTTCTGTCCCTCTTCGATCAATTGCATCTTTATTAATACAAATCAGATTGTATTTCTTTTTTCTTCCTTCAATTCTGTTATACGGTCAAGCTTATTGTACCATTTGACTGTGTGTGCTAAGGAAATCATCGACGAAGAGGATGAAAAACTGAAAGAACTGAAGAATGATTTTGGCGATGAAGTTTACATGGCTGTGATTGCTGCATTGATGGAGATGAATGAGTATAACCCCAGCGGTCATAACCCCTGCAGTCGGTGCATCATACCCGAGCTCTGGCATTATCAAGAGGAGAGAAAAGCAACACTGAAAGAGGTAGTATCATACATACTCGACCAGTGGAAGAAGCTCAAAAGGAGGAAAAACTAGAGGTTGGTGATTGATAAACTTGGCTATACAGGATTCATAGTATTCATCATCAAATGCCTACAATTAAAACACTTCCCATTACATGAATGTTGTTTAATTCTGTGATCCTTGGTGTTGTTCTTAGGACACATTCTTATCAATACCTCAGTTATATCAATTTGAAACTTACCATTGGAAGTCACAATAATATAATATTTAATATGGAGTTGATGGTCAGTGTCAAAACTATGTAATTTTCCTATTTACTGTACATATCTTATTCCAATATGTGTCCTCCCAAATCAGGATTCTTCAATTTTTTTTGTTTGTAAATTTCAATCGCCTTGACATTAATGGTGGGCTCACAAATAGTTTTGAAGGAAAAAAATTGGGAATTCCTGAAGTAGGATGAAATTTCTGTTGAGCTTTTACCCTAACTCATGGGGTTTGTGAAAGTTATATCCAAAAGAGGTTTATTTTTGAACTATTTCCCAAAATCAGGTACTCTTAAAAACGTCATTCCAACTGACTTTTTTAATGATAAAGCGTTACTTAGAATGACATTTTTATGATGAAAACGTCAGTTCAAGTGACGTTTTTAGTTGAATGGGGGATACACAATAGCCATTTAAAATGTTACTTAATATAACGTTTTTATAAAAAAAACATTAGTTCAAGTGACATTTTTAGTAAAACGTCAATGAAAATGACGTTTTAATGTAAATGTTGATTTAAAGAACATTTCTAAAAAATGTCATTTACACTAACGTTTTTCAGAAAAAACATCACTTGCACTGACGTTTTTTATAAAACGTCAATAACCTTATGTTTTTTTTTATCATTACATTGTTTTTTTTTTGAATGTTTTTTATTTATTGAATATTGAATATTACTTATTTTGAAAAAAATAAATATATTTTGATTATTTCAAAATATTAACATTGAAACGTATACATTTAATTAATTTTAATTTAACATTCAAACATATAAGATGTTGTGATTGTTGTCGACAATAATGTTTATTAAAACAAAGCGATGTAAAAATCTAATTTATTCATAACCAAAAAAAACTAAGTATTTATTTCATAACACTTTCTGATGCAATTGATGGGGTAAAAAAGTGTCAATAACATGGTTGATATTCAAAATAATATAGAGGATTACCGAGTACACATAAATTTGATGGGATAAAAGTGTCTGACGTATCATCGTCCAAATCAGAGTAATTAGAAAGTTCAAGATCGGAAACAAGTAACGAATCCTCTAAAATTTCAATTTCGTCATATTCAATATCAAAATGTTTTGTTTTTGCATACTTGATTACATGCAAATGATCAAGTTGACACTGCATTTGATCATTTTCACGTCCAAGCCTTGATATGATCTCATCATGATTGTTTGAATTTTGTGGATCGTAAATATCAGGTGAACGTGCCTTTGGTACGCAAGTCTATGTCAACGACAAAATATTTCAAAATCACAACGTTTATCATATAACTGTCATCTTAGTGTGAGTTTGATATAAACATCTGGAGGTGGATAGTCAGTTTCAGGCCTAACAATTACATGTCTACCTTGACCAAATGGGTGATTAGGGTGGATGGGCTCATTGCGGAACTCACACTTTCGTCCATATCACGTTACACCACTGAAATCTATATATGATCCAGTAAAAGAAACTCTGTTCAGCAATGTTGATCTGTTTATTGAAAGTTCACATTTGGTGGCCGAAGATAAAATATTTTGATCATTGCTTGAAGAAGAACCTTCATTGGTTTGGCTATATTGTGTATTTGATGTGCGTCTATACATTTTGTTTTGTATCCATTGCACAATTAGGAATGCTAGAATATATAGACTCGGTTTGGCAATTTAAAATAGCATTAAAATGACAGCACACTGCATAGTTGGGAACAAATTTGACAAGGAGAGGATGTGACAATAAAAAAGTTGTGATATGACAAAACAATGAATAGACTGATAAAGCTATTAGATTTCTTAACATTAAATAAGTCATATACATAAACATTATCCACACAATCAGTTGGACACTAATTACATTTGTTAATATTTATCAAACATATACTCATCTGATAGATATTGTTCATTAAACAATACAGTAGATTGCTCAATAGTTGTCAACTCTCTTCCAAATGTAGTGGCCACCATGTCAGTTGGTAATTGGAGTATATAATATCGACACTTACACATTATCATCTTATTATTCTCNATGTAGTGGCCACCATGTCAGTTGGTAATTGGAGTATATAATATCGACACTTACACATTATCATCTTATTATTCTCTTTTCGTACACGTTTAACTGTTGCTTCGTAGTCCACTCTATTCTTTCGTGGCACAGTAAGTGAAAGTCTATGTGGCATTGGTATACCAATTTCTCTTATATCTGTACATAATGAGTGTGATTCATTAGCATGGAAAACGCACTCTTGTCAGAGTCTGGCATAATACCCTTTTGAATCAGAAAATCTCTCACTTTTGTAATCCTCATTTCGTTCTTGTAACAGCCAAACTCGTTGATGTGTATAGCTGTTATCAATGGTAGATGGTGTTGATGTAAACATAATGTGCAATACATGCGATATGAATCACTCGTTATTGTGTTTTTATAGTGATTTTATTGTGTCAAATGCAACAGTGTGTAGTCATTTATTTTGTCGGATAAGCACAGTTGTCATCAATGCAGTATTGTGTGTGACGACCCATATATATATATATATATATATATATNAAGCACAGTTGTCATCAATGCAGTATTGTGAGTGACGACCCATATATATATATATATATATATATATATTAACACGTTAATTAGGTCATCGTATGATTCTATATAATTGAAGTTTATTTTTTTTTATGAACAAATGGACTCCAAATATAGATTCTTCACGTAAAAACGAGTCAAATGACTATAACTTATGTCAAATATCGTAATCATAGAATAAATAAATATATTCATATCTATATGTATATTTAAAAGGACAAATTTTAGATTCTGCAATATTTGGAAACATGCACAAAAAAAATGGTAAAAGAATGGACGGTTGTCCAAATGATGCAAGTAACATGGCGTAAGCCATGACATAAAAAAGGTCAGGCTTTGGCTATAAATAGCCAAGCCCAGGCCAAGCAAAAACGCACAAAAGAGAAGGAGAAGAAAGAAAGGGAAAGAGAGGGAGGAAGAAAGGAAGAGAGAGAGAAGAAAAAAAAAAGGGAAGGAAAGGGTCAAAATTTTGTCGACGGGGAGTGCGATATTGTGATTAAGAGAGGTACGATTTCTTTTATTTTTTACTATCATTGATGTATTTCATGCATATTTGGGGGTTTCATATCAAATCTATTTTTAATTATATAATGTAATATTATATCGCTAATATAAGCATGGGGGTCAAACTAGAATTTTATAAATAAATCATGATCATGCACATATTGTATTTTTTTTATTTATATCGAAACCCTAATTATCTTATGAAACTACGTTGCATAATAAATTTTATTATTATTATTATTTAATGTTTGATTTACTGTAGGGTCTGACTACGATAGAACTTTATTTTGTGATTTTGATGAAATCACTATGAATACACATAATCGAGAGTAGATGATTAGTAGATGCGTGATCCTTGCGAGAATTCACAGGATTCCTACTAGTCTTTGGGTTCATTGGTTAGTAATATCGGTTCTCGTGGTAGCTTGTGTAGCACCACATAATTCTTGATATTGGTGTTCCCAGAAAAGCAAGAAGGGCATTGGGTTTTCTAGAGTGCAAGACCCCAAAGTTTTCTCCATAAGTGATTTATGCGTGAACCAGAAAATTGATGGATGGATATGATCGATATGTGCTGAAAGTTAGTTATTTATTTGATTCATTGCTTAGCCCTATTCCTGCATTTATCCGTTGTTTAATTATATTATACATTGTTTTAAAACCTTGGTAGTCATTGATAAACGTTATCCTACTGAGCTAGTGAACTCATCTTTATCTAGCATTTTTCAGATATATGAAGTCAGGCCGAAATATATGCTGAAAGGACGATGGATAGAGTCTGCTATTATTATTTCTCTTTATGTTATATCAAGAATATTTGAAATAATCATGTAAGGAATATATACTCGTGCACGGAATATAATAATTCAAGGAAGGTTTTCGTAAGTTCGGTGTGATTTTATTCTTTAATCATGTCCGAGTATTTTTTTTTTGATGAAAAAAAAGGAAAAAAAAATTTGGGGCATGACAGAGTGGTATCAGAGCCTAGTAATTAGGTCTCGCATGGGAATTAGAAATATATATAGTGGTGTAATTTGCTAATACTGAACATGTTTTACGGACAGATTATTTTTATATGTCAACAGAGCTAACCTTCTGTGACTATTGGTATGGTAGCATATGAAGATATCTACATGACACAAACTAACATGAGATCCGCAATAGCTAATGAAGTTCAAAGTGATAGAGTCAGTTTAGAAGCTTACAATCTACTAGTCTGGAAGGTTCAGGACGTAACTAATACTTGGCCTTTTACACATTTTGCTGAACAAAAAAGACTGGTGCACCAGCGACTAATCTCACAACTAAAAGTAATCTGTGAAGCACTTATTATAGAGGCCGACCCCACCCTTTATCAGGAGGTTATAGATGGGTTAGTAATACCAAACCTCCAATGGGCCCCAACTGCAGCTAACGTGGAACAACTAGCTAAAGCTCCTAACTCATTTAATACTAATGGATGGTTGAACCTTGGACCCGGTGAACCTAATGTGGGCCCTGATGCTATACCACCTGAGGGAAGCAATCATGCACTGTCTGTCGGTTCTGTGAATGTGCGCCCTCAAGAAGGTGTATGAAGCTTTGAATCCCTAATCTCACTTTTAACCTCACTAATCTAGGAACTTTTGCTTGTAGATATGGTAACCCCTAGAAATGTGAAAGTTTTATATAATAATGCATCACCTGACTATGACTATCCTAGATCATTTGCCTGTATGAAATAGTAGTATTTGGGATAGTAAACTAAGTGTAACCCTTTTTGTTAATTAAGATGCTAAGATGCATGATTTTCACTAACTATCTGAAATTAGAATTGTTTTTAGTTTCTGAATGTAGTGGTAGTTTGTAAATATAATTATAATATCATGAACTATGTATTATAGAATGGAGAGAAACACATCTCATGACCAACAGGAGACGTCCACCAATAACTAGTCCCCTCCAGCACCACATGACACTATGAGCGGCATTTACCAGTGCTTGAGAGAACTGACCACTTTGGTACGCCAACAAACAGAGAATAATAACCATACTACGGTAATACAACCAACAGTTTAGGAACAAACAAATGTGGCTGAAACGTGAAAAATGATGATACTCAAAGAATTTCTACGACAATGCCCCCTGCCTTTCAGGGAAGTGTAGAGCCACTTGATGCAGAAAGGTGGTTTCAACAAGTAAAAAAGGTAATAGATGACATGGATATTGCCCTAAAATTACGAGTCACCTTGGCCTCTTATCGTTTTGAAGGTGAAACTGATCACTGGTGGGATAAAGTTAAAAGAATGAGGGACGTAGACCAAATGACGTGGATCACCTTCGAAAGAATGTTTAATAATAAGTATTTTCCCTAGTCTGTAAGGGATAAAATATTCTTTGACTTCCTGGAGTTGCAACAATGAAATTTGACAGTCACGCAATATGAGTCTAAATTTGCTGAACTCTCTCGCTTTGTCACGGAATTAGTTTCCACTGATGCCAAAAAGGCCAAACGATTTGAATAAGGCCTTAAGCCTTCTATCCGAGGGCGCCACGTAGCGCATCGACTAAGGAACTATCAGAAACTAGTGGTAAAAATAGACTATGCTGGTAAAAATAGACCTATCAAAAGTCGTCAACAAGGCAGAGGAAGTTAGACAATAAATGCTGGCAGCAATAGTCACCAAAGAATGACCCTATATCAACAGTCATGGCAAGATACCAATAAAAGGAGGAGTGTGAATCAGGGACAAAATTTTGGAAATTGGAACAGAGCATCCAATGATACAAATGATGTTTTAAGTGTGGGCAAACTAGACATTTTAAAAATCAGTGTTCCTTAACGTCCTGTTAAGGATCAGCCAATCAAGGTTCTTATTAGCCATTCAATCAACCTCGTCCACAACAATGTCCTTACCCTACTCAGATGACAGGACCGATAACCCAAGTTGGACCTTCGTAGTCGTTTCCAAATCAGGCACAACAGAAAAAAGCCGTAAAGTAGAACAACAGTTCTCGAAGGTCAACCTCGGATCTATGCAATGGCTACACCAGATAACGACACCGCTAACAAAGTGATTGAAGGTATTGTTCTTATTTATAATTCTTGGGCACGTATTTTATTTGATCCTGGGGCAACTGATTTTTTCATTCACACTTCATATGCTGTTGCATTAGAGTTAGAATTCAAACCTTTGGATTGCACATTGTGTATAAACCTACCTACGGGAGATTTCTTGGAAACGACTAGGGTATGTAGAAATTGCATAATCCGAATTGAGGAAAGCGAGTTGGTTGTGGACCTAGTTGCCTTAGAAATAATTGGAAACGACATAATTTTCGGAATAGACCTACTATCTTGTTATCATGACATCATGGATTGTTACAGTAAGAAAATCAAATTTTGTATGTCAGGAGATGGAGAGTTCGAATTCATAGACAAACGTCACTATTCACATCCATTCTCTACAAGCAACAAAATAATTTGGAATTCCTTGCCAACTTAATTGGGGAAGAACTAGGTAAGATCACAGATGATGTCATCTTGGTAGTATGTGACTTTCCTGACATATTTTCTAAGGAATTACCTAGACTACCCCCACAAAGAGAGATAAAATTTATTATTGAAGTATATCCTGGTACGGAGCCAATATCTATTGTCCCTTACCATATGGCACAATTAGAGTTGAAGGAATTAAGAAAATAGTTGGATGAACTTCTGTCAATGGGATTCATTCGACCAAGTACGTCACATTGGGGTACTCCTGTACTCTTCATGGAAAAGAAAGATAATACACTAAGACTCTGTATTGACTATCGGAAGCTAAATCGGGTAACAATAAAGAACAAATATCTTCTACTATGTATTGATGACCTATTTGATCAACTCAGGGGTTCTCGTTACTATTCCAAAATTAATTTTCTAACTGGATACCATCAATTGAGAATCAGAAAGGAGGATATCCCCAAAACAACATTTCTTACTCAATATGGATATTTTGAATTCTTGGTGATGTCCTTTGGACTTACAAATGCACCTGCAGCTTTCATAGACATGATGCACAGGGTATTCGGGACCTATCTTGGTCAGTTTGTAATCGTCTTTATAGACGATATTCTCATTTACTCAAAGTTACGTGAGGAGCATGTAAAACATCTTTGCCAAGTGTTATTAACACTAAGGGATTGTATGCTAAGAAAAGTAAGTGTGAGTTTTAGATGAAAGAAGTCAAATTTATTGGGCATGTAGTATCCGAAGGAGTAATAGTGAATCCAGCTAAAGTTGAAGCAGTAATGAATTGGGACCAATCGAAGAGCGCAACAAAAGTATGAAGTTTTCTGGGATTGGCAAGATATTATCAAAGATTTGTGGAAGGATTTTCCAGAATAGCTTTGCCCATGACCCGACTCACCCAAAAAGGAGAAAAGTTTGAGTGGACTAAATAATGTGAACATGCATTTAATATCTTAAAGGAGAAGTTGACCACGACACCTGTCCTTACTATACTCGAAAGTGGTATTGGGTGTGATGTCTATACAGATGCATCATTAGAACGACTTGGATGTGTATTAATGCAAAATAACAAGGTGGTTGCTTATGGATCAAGACAATTAAAAGCTCATGAACAAAACTATTCCACCCACGATTTGGAACTCGCAGTTGTTGTCTTTGCTCTAAAGTTATGGTGTTGTTATCTACATGGAAAAAAATATCAGATTTACTCGGATCACAAAAGTCTTAAGTATATGTTCACTCAAGAAGACTTGAATCTCCGACAACGATGCTGGATAAATATATTGAGGATTACGACTTCAGACTTTAATACCATCCGGAAAAAGCAAACGTGGTAACTAATGCATTGAGTAGAAAGTCCCGAAGTGCAGTAATCAACATGATGAAGGACAAATGACGATTGAGGGAGGCACTAGAGGACTTTGACATTTGGATGGGTATAGAAGAAGGTCAACCATGTTTGTTTAATCTCGTTGTTCAACCTGTCTTTCGACAAAAAGTTGTTGAATTACAATGTTCGAAATTCTACCTAGAATCTATCCACACCCAACTGGAAGATAGGAACGTTCTTGAAAATTGGTGGTTATGAAAGGGGGAATTACTATATCAAGGAAGGTTGTGTGTACCCGATAATGTGTAGTTGAAAGAAGAAATACTCAAGGAATGCCATCGCTCTAAGTTTTCCATACATCCTGGTAGCACAAAAATATATCAAGATATGAAGCGCCAATATTGGTGGAAAGGAATGAAGAAGGATGTGGCTAAATTTACAGCTCGATGTGCCATATGTCAGCAAGTAAAAGTAGAGCATCAGAAACCTAGTGGGTTGTTACAATCCTTACCTATTCCAGAGTGAAAATGAGATCATATCACTATAGATTTCATAATTGGCTTGCCTAGAACTACAAATGGATACAATATAGTATGAGTTACAGTAGATCGACTCACCAAATCGGCTCATTTCTTAGTCATGAAAAATACTGACACTCTAGCTACGTTAAATCAACTTTATATATGGGAGATTGTGAGATTACATGTGGTACCATTATCAATCATGTCGAACCGAGATACTCACTTTGTGGCTCAATTTTGGTAGATATTACAAAAAGCCATAAGAACCGAGTTGCATTTCAGTATTGCTTACCATCCTCAAATAAATGGTCAATCTGAAAGGGTGATCCACATATTGGAAGATAAGTTACGAGCTTGTGCTCTAGATTTCAAGGGCAGTTGGAATGAACATCTTCCACTGGTAAAATTTGTTTATAACAACAGCTATCAAAGTAGTATTGACATGACTCCGTATGAGGCTCTGTACGAACGACCTTGTAGATCACCTCTATGTTGGGCTGAAGCTGGTGAAAACATTTTATTTGGTCTAGAAATTGTCCAAGAAACCACTGAGAAGATCCAAGTAGTTCGGGATCGGCTACGCATGGCTCAAAGTCAACAAAAGAACTATGCAGATCAAAGGAGAATGCTCTTGAAATTTCAAGTGGGTGGTTATGTATTCTTGAAGGTATCCCCTAGGAAAGGAATATCTAGATTTGGGAAAAAATGAAAGTTAGCTCCTAGATACATTGGACCCTTTGAGGTAACACAACGCGTTGGAAATGTAACTTATCAGCTTGTTTTGCCAGCTCAGTTATCAGGAATACATTATGTGTTTCATGTATCCATGTTAAGAAAATGTGAACCAGATGCGTCTCACATCATCGATTGGAAGGATGTCCGAATTCAAGAAAATGGAATGTACGACGAGCAACTGTGCAAATTCTCGACACCAAGGAGCAAGTATTATGTAACAAGATCATACCACTCGTAAACGTGCTATAGAAATATCATGGTGTTGAAGGAGCCACGTAGGAACTACAAGCAGATATGCGTGTTAGATATCCCTATTTTTTTGGCTTTCAAGGTTAGTACCGAATTTTGAGGACGAAATTCCTTTTAAGGAGAGTAGGTTGTGACGACCCATATATATATATATATATATATATATAATTTTTTTATAAACAAATGAACCCCAAATATAGATTCTTCATGTGAAAACGAGTCAAATTACTATAACTTAGGTCAAATATCGTAATCATATAATAAATAAATATATATATGAATATATTTGAAAGGACAAATTCTAGATTCTACAAGATTTAGAAATGTGCAAAAAAAAATGGTGAAGGAATGGACGGCTGTCCAAATGATGCAAGTAACATGGCGAAAGCCATGACATAAAAGGGGCTAGGCTTTGGCTATAAATAGCCAAGTGCAGGCCAAGCAAAAATGCACAGAAGAGAAGGAGAAGAAAGGAAAGGAAAGAGAGGGAGGGAGAAAGGAAGAGAGAGAGAAAGGGGGAGAGAAAAAAGAAAAAAAAAGGGGAAGGAAAGAGTCAAAATTTTGTTGACCTAAGAGTGTGATCTTGTGATTAAGAGGTAGAGTTTCTTTTATCTTTTACTATCATTGATGCATTTCATGCATATTTGGGGGTTTCATATCAAATCTATTTTTAATTATATAATGTCATATTATATCACTAATATAAGCATGGGGGTCAAACTGAGATTTTATAAATAAATCGTGATCGTGCACATGTATTTTTTTTATTTATATCGAGACCTTAATTATCTTATGAAATCACGTTACATAATAAATATTTTTTTTTATTATTTAATGTTTGATTTGCTGTGGGGTCTCACTACGATATGACTTTATTTTGTGATTTTGATGAAATTATTATGAATGCACATAATCGAGGACAGAGGGTTAGTAAATGCGTGATCCTTGTGAGGATTCACAGAATTTCTACTAGTCTTTAGGTTCATTGGTTAGTAATATCGGTTGCCGTGGTAGCTTGTGAGACACCACATAATTTTCAATATTGGTGTTTCTAGAAAAGCAAGAAGGACATTGGGTTCCTTAGGGTACAAAACCCCAAAGTTTTCTCTAGAGGTGGTTCATGCGTAAACCAGAAAATTGATAGATGGATATGGTCGATATGTGCTGAAAGTTAGTTATTTATTTGATTCATTGCTTAGCCCTATTCCTGCATTTATCCGTTGTTTAATTATATTATGCATTATTTTAAAATCTTGGTAGTCATTGATAAACGTTATCCTACTGAGCTGGTGGTGAGCTCATCCTTATCTAACATTTTTTCAGATAGATGAAGTCGGGTCGAAGGATAGGCTGAAAGGACGATGTATAGAGTCTGCTATTATTATTTCTCTTTATATTATATCAAGAATATTTGAAATGATCATGTGAGGATTATGTATTCGTACGCGGAATATAATAATACAAGAAAAGTTATCATAAGTTTGGTGTGATTTTATTCTTTAATCATGCCTAATTTTTTATTTTTTTTGAAAAAGGGAAAAAAAATCGGGGTGTGACATTGTGTAGTCATCTTTTGATTTGAATTGATGGTCAAACATTGAAATAAGAGTGTATTTAGTGAAACTACACATTGGTACCTGTGAGTGTGACTACACACTGAGATATCTCATTCATTGAAGTTACTAGACCCTGATTCACTCTAATTCACGTCTATGAAACATTCAACAGCATTAGGGTTTTTGGCATTGAACTAGTGTGTAGTCATAGGATTTTGATTGTAACAACACACCGGTGCATTGAAGTGCAATGCTGTGTGTTGTCAATTTATTGGTTTGTTTTTATTTCAAACAATGTTGAGGCATTTCATTCATGTGGGCTGTTGAACAAGAAAGAGGTACAACATGACAATTGCATCAATGTCATTCAATGTGACTACACATTGGTTCAATGTTAGTCATTGTAACTACACACTGGTTCAATGTTAGTCATTGTGACTACACAATAGTTTAATGTCATTCATTAAGATTGTACATTGGCGCACTCACATCCATAATGCCTAAAAGTTTCAACCCTTCTGCAATGTTCAACTTACACACTTCATCTCTAACCATGAATTATAGTCTGCGAACTGTTTTTGAAACTCTAGGTTATCATTAGGCATTAGAGGATGAGTTCTTCTATCCAATGAATCCTCTCTTACGCTATTCATGAACTGCTAGAAACACAATGATGGCAGAATGACAATATCGTTTGACAGAAATAGAAAATCTAAGTTTAGATTTACGCTCTTACAACATATGAAGGCCTCAACAAGTTGCTATTGGTATACCTATTATCACTTCTCAAGAATTGGAGCAAGCATTGTTTCGTATTCGAGCTGAGAACAATCGAATAACAATCATTTGCAATTGGTACAACCTCCATCGTATCGCAAGAGACTATGCTGCAGAAGGGAGGATAGAAGAAACAATTTTAAGCTTCCAATTTAGTGGGGAAGCTCGATGTATTTCCATGTTTGACGAAGATTAAGACCCATGAAGAAGTGTTTTACAACTCTTGTGTTGTAACATTTAGACATTATTGTGGTATTTGTGTTTCCAGTATGTTTCTTTATTACGTTTTATGAAATATGGTGTATTACTCCATATTTGGAATTGACCATGTGTATTCAATAAATTGTGTTAAAGTTGGTTTAAAAACGTTGCATAGAGTATTTGATAACTAATTTGAAATGCACTAATGGAATTATACTATATCAAACTATGAACTGAAAGAGTTTTTATATACAACACTAATTAACACAATTTATATACAACATAGATAAAAAAAAATGAACTACGTTCCACAAGGTGGTGATCTCCTCTGTCGCTTGGGCTGTTATTCATCAGGAAAAGTCAAAATCTCTTAAGCCACTCCACCATCTACAGGATCATGTATAGATTTTAGGCTTAATAAATTCCATGCATAGTTGCGATCATCTTGAAATCTTGGTTAAATATGAGATTATTATGATGGATATCATAACTTGACTCTATCTCTAGGCAATTTCATAAGAATTCATTCTAAACTTAAGCATCAATTTCATCTTATTGTTTAAAACTCAAAATTTTTGCATATGACCATGCTTCTTTATCTTGTAAATAATATTCTTCTTTGAAAGCTTGAAACATGTAGTGGAGATGAATAAAGTTACCCTGTTGAGGTTTTGCGCCATTTTTCTTAGGAGTGTTAGCATGCCTTTATTCAAGTAAACTCTTTTTGCTAAAGATCAATGAATAATCTCATTTTTATTGCTTTGATTAGAACAAGTAAAGTAGTTGATTGTTTTGTCATTTGAACAACTAATAAGGGAAATACACTTAAAATAATGTCTATGTCAACCAATAAGGGAAAACCTCAAATCAGGTTGGCACCTAATAGAATCACATGCTGTGTGAAATATCTATGTCAATGTCTATTCCTACATCACCATAAAATAATGATTTATAATAGTATTATGTAATTTGTGTAAAATGTTTAATTTAACTAAAAATTAAGCAAGACATACCAACAACTAGATGATACTACCAATTGGCTGGAAACTGACATCAGGTCGCATCATAAGTGGTCCAACAAATAGACGAGTAATGCGTCGATACCACTCTATGTATGGATCAGTGGCATCCACCATGTCGAAGGTAGGCTCTCCATGAACAATAGTATCCCACCGCTACTCTCACATGCTAATGCAGTGTTAATATGCAGTGGTCCAGTCATAATTAGGTCTGTCACGCCTATTTGTGGCATATAGCTCCCTACTCAAATCATACGCTACTGGTATCGGCTGTCTGCACCAAAACTGTGAGAGAACATGGTTAGGAAAATGCCACTCTATCACATCAAAATAAACGAGCGATGCCTGTGGAGTCCATAATTCCTGACTATGCAAACAGTAATCTGATAGGCTGCCCAGCACATCCATAGTGGCACTTTGTCATGTCATCTGTAATATAAGAATGTAAATTGTTGTTAGAAGACATTAAATAAAAATTTCGACAGAGTTTCCCTTATAAGTATGACCCCAAAAAAGTTTTAAAAACACATGTTGCATATTATACAATAACCATATCCCAAAACCACATCCCAAAACATGTACAAACATCCATAACCATACATACCATCAACCAATACAATAACCCTAACTCATAATTTCTACAAACATCCACCAATGACAAAATACATAAAAGTCACAACCCCTCAACTTTTCAAATAACAAACCACCAATATTTTTCCAATAACAAATTAATAACCCACAAATAACTTAAACATATACACGAAAGTGTTCATATGCCGACTCGTCTCGCATCTAGTCAAGCTGTTTTTTGTAATGTCTGAGAACATGTGTAGGAGTGCGCTGCTCTAAAAATTCAATATTCCAACTGGATAACAAAAACAAAAGCCATATAACATTACTTACCAATACATATGAGTAAAAAATGAAACATACAATTATTTTATACCTTACCTACACCCACATGGACCTACAGGTAGCTTATCATCTTGTGTAGGTGCAGCTGCAAGTCCAGATGTAGGTGCAACTGTAGCACCGTGTGGTGGGCCATTTTTCGTATGTAAATCTCCACCATCCGTATGTGCATGTGCTAACGAGACATGTGGGAGTAATATCTGTGGATGAATGTATGATAAATGCTCTCATGCCCACAACTATAAAGACACATGACATAGTATTAATGTAACACGTTAACAGGACATTACATAAAACTTAAAAAATAAAAATATAAGAACATGAATATGTTGCCTGAGGTATACTTGTAGGAGAACAAGCAAGCCACTAATATGTTTAGCATCACTATAGTTGCGATACACATCTCGTGGTATAGCCAAACCAATGTAGTGTTGCCCTAGTTGTATTGATTGGCAGCAATAAGATCAACAAGCAATGAAAGATACATCAACTTCACCTTATTCGATGACTTGTCTATGAAGAAATATGAATCGATCAGCAGCATGATGTATATTCTAGCATAACTTGCTATGAAGTCATCGTCAGCATGAACTGGCACACCTCTATCCAAATGAGCTTGCAAAGCAATAAGCCTGAGGAAATATTTGTCAATAGCACCCACAGCTGGTGTAAAACCAAGCAATTACTGGCATAAGTCTTGCTATCAGGACAACCATCCTTACCACACACTGGTATACCATCGATCGATAGTCCAATAAGCACTGCTATATCCTGATGTGTGATGATGGCTTCACCCACAAGATGGAACGTGTGTGTCACAACACGCCACCTCTCAACTAAGTTGTGATGAGATTTCAGTTCAATCGCTTTGACGCAACCTTGTGCGCCCCGTAAAACCTCACAGTAAGCAAATGGCGTATGACTCGCCCATCTGTGACATGGAGCTATCGTACGGTGCTATCACTGTGTCTACAATACAAAGGTGGGGAATCTATGCCTTGCTAGATATACTTTGACTGATGTTTTGCCTATAATGACATAATAGAGTTGTCATGTGGACCAAGATATAGTACCTATCTACCGTCATTGTTCATGGCCTCAACAAAAAATCTACAAAATCAAGTTACATACAATCATCAATTATAGAGCAAAACATCCACAATCATATATCGATACCATTACCACAAACATCCCGTTGTCAGCATTACCTACCAAATATTACAACATAAACACATTATAAGGTTCACTACACACTTTAGTACAACATAAGACAACTTAACCATAAAAACAGAAAGAGTAAATATGCCTAGAAAATTGATGCTAGAGCTCGAGTGTTTATGGATGAACATTTCCGACGATTGTGACTCACTTCGTCGCACAACCCACGATGTATTTGATTACGACTTTCTGGCAAAAAGTCCATCTCATTCCATATGTGCAGTATCTTTGGACAACCAACCAAGTCACAATGTTGGTTGTGGTTAGGGAGTAACTCGGCACGCAGAGGATTATCCTAATAATGTTCATGCTCTAAAGGATACATTTGGGGTTCCCAAATTTTTTCTAAATTGTTGATGCCATATATGATATCTATATAAGACTGAAAATGCAATTGAAAATCAACGCATACATCCAATAGATTAGAACAAGAAATTCTATAAATTGCTCATTTTTTGCATGTGCACAACCAGTCTTCAAGACACACAATTTGCTTTTGACCACTGCCAGTCACCACTTCAGCAAAACCACACTCCCTATGAAATGACGTCACTTCGTGGACATAACTCATTTGTTGTGCATGTTGTAATCATTTCACAACATCCTTAGGAAACTCTAACCCCTTTTCTTTCCATTTTACCACCTTATCTCGATGTTTGAAATGATACTTAGTGACCCGATAAAATATCAATTGCACACAAGCAGTTTTGTAGAAATACCTACCATCTCAGAGAACACTAATAAAAATCTAAAAAATGTTGGTAGTTACTATGCCACATAGTCGTCCACCATCATGGACTAATGTCCACTTCTCCTCTGATATATTGTTCAAGTACTCAGCCGCTTCCTCTTTGACGATGCTTATCTAGGTCATCAGCTCATCAAACTTGAGCACCCATCATATCTTGCCAGCCCTCCACATAAAATCGTACAAATGGGCATCCTTAAACTATGTATTAAAATTACTACGAACATGCCAAAAATAAAAGTGATGATAAAGGATTCCCGTTTGCCTATCAGAAATTAAACATTTCCCTTACCGATATCTAAAAACTATCCGCCGAAGGTAATATAGAAAAAAAGACCGACTTGATTGATTCTTCTCTTCCACTATAGAAATTGCAATAGGAAACAATTGCTTATTAGAATCAAAACTCATCGACACTAATAGTTTTCCCTTGTACTTGCCACGTAGAAATATCTCATTAATACTATCAATAGGTCGACAATATTTAAATCCTTTAATGTTAGCCTTAAATACCCAGAATACTCATAAAAAAATATTACATTCAACAGATTTTTTTTTTTTTGGGAGGGGGGACTTGAACCCTTGATCTCAAGAAGGCAAAGCCTTCACAAGATAAGAAGTACTATTAGACCAAAGGCCCGTTGGTACATTCAACAGATTTATAGTTATATTGCCACTTCACAATCAAGCCAAGGTTATACTTTTTGATGACACCCAAAAATGTAGGCAACATGTCATACGACGAATCTCAATCACCCAAAATTTTAGTAATGACTTTGTTTCTTGCAATCCATGCTTTCTTGTAGGAAATATCATACTTAAACTTTTTTTTTATATTCTTCTGAATTGTTAGACATTTTTGTTTGCGGGGTATCACCAATTAGTCCCGGTATATTATGACATATGAAGTCAGAGTCTAACTGCCTATAGTCACGACTCATTCGAGGGTAAAAACAGGTATAAAGTCCATCATATTTCGTGACATGAACTATTTTGAGTTTTTTCCTAAANTGGAGAGTAAAAACAGGTATAAGGTCCATCATATTTCGTGATATGAACTATTTTGAGTTTTTTCCTAAAACAAGCACATAGTCTCTACTTGTAGTTAGACTGCATGTACATGTTGCACTGTACATCCCACACTGTTGTATTTGTCTCGACCATGACATAATACTAATTCAACTTGATGGAATATCTTTAACTATTCTAATCAATGATTTTATCCTTAAAAATCATGCCCTTCGTCAACTCCAACTTTACCAGATCCCACAAATTCAATTTCAAAAAATGGTACGAAGCTATCTATTTTAGAATGCTGACTAAATTCAGTGTTTGTGAAGGAGGTGGAGTAAGACTTATGCATCTGAACCTCTGCGTTAGCCACAATTTCTTCACCATTCACATCTTTATCATCTGACTCATCAATCATTAACTGCTCATACTTTTCTTCTTTTTTTTCTTCATCGGAGACATCTGTATGATCATTTGCACACATTTTTTTTCATATTCCCAGATTGGACTTTGTTGCATTATTAGTTGATGGACGTCATCTTGCTCACCCAACTCAAGCCCTTCCTCACCCATTTGAAAATTCTGATTTATTGCATTATTGGTTAAGTACCCACCATATTTAGCGGACCCATAATATTGGTGGGTGTACAAGTACTACCTAGACTCATCCATTAACTGCATTCCCATAGGAGTGGAACATTCACTCGTTAACCTGAAAGTTAAAAATGTCGAGATACCTATCTCTCACCTGAGCAACTCAGTGTAAGACATAGTAGTGGTGGTTAGGCATCCTCGGGTCTGACTACTGCCTATGACAACATTGATGTCCTCCATCTCCATGTACAAAGAAACACTAGCCATGTTGGGTTTGTCATAGGTGGTAGTTAACGCATGCAACATACAAGAATTGATAAAATAAGAAACCTTAACTAGCAAACTAAGAAAAATGGAGATCAAACCAGTAATAGGAAGCTTGATAAAATAATCCCCAAAAGAGGGTAGCTTTTAACAAGTTATCAGAAATTCAATCTGAAGTCAAACATGTTATTAGGAAGGCAAACAATGTAGCCAATTTATAACTCTATCACAATTATCAAGACTTTCCAAGTCAAGGATGACAACAGTTTCTAACTCTATCGCATCAGTGAAGAATGTAAATTGTTGAGGAAAATTGTGTTGCTTGATGACTAAGACAAATAACTACAATGCTTCGACTGAGATTGAAAGAGAGATGATTAAAGTTAAGTTGAATTATTATTATATTCTTTTAAATAAAAATTCAACTTTTCGTACAGATGTTGAATTTCAAAGGACTAAATGAGGAAGGAAGGAATGAATACTTAACAAAAGTAAGAATGAAGCAATACATGATTGGCAAAGACGATTTCTCAATTAAATATCATCAACAATACAAACTACATAAGTCCACGATTAAGTTAACACAAAACAGGGCAAATTACATACTGTGGTGGCCAAATTAACAATGCAAATTACTGTGGTGAACAAGAATAATATCAATTATTCAATTAGCATATTCACATGTTAAGTAGAAGGAATAACATGAAGCAATATACAAATCCCTAAGCCAACAAAGGTCCTACGTTGTCAAACCACAAATTGACGAATAAAACTACAAACACTAGTACATATCAATGAATCAAACCACAAACACCAGCATATTGATGAATCAACCCACAAATTAATAGTGCATATTGATCAATCAAACCACAAAATAATAGTGAACAAAACATAAATCATACCACAAATTAACATTGCCTATTGATGAATCAAAACACAAAATAACTTTGCCCAAAACATTAATAAAAAAACAACATAATAGTGTACAAAACAGTGCATATTGATGAATCAAACAATAGCATAACAGTGCACAAAACAACAACATAATAATGCACAAAACAACAACAAAATAGAGCAAATCGATGAATCAAACAACATAACAATGCAAAAATCATGAATCAGACCAAAAAATAACAATGCAAAAAACATACATAACGACAACAAAATTACAGCGCATAGCAAATGGATCAAACATTGAGAGCATACAGTGAGAGAATGAGAGAGAGACAAAGAGATCCTACTGAGAGTGAACTAAAGAGGGATAGGATGAGAGTGAGAGTGACATAGAGGAAAATAGTCAGTCATATACATTGGGGAATCCAGTGGTCTTCAACGAATACAAGAGCTCCGGTGATCTTCAACCCAGCAAGCCCAATAAACTTTAACCCAAAAACTCTGGTGGCCATAGACAGTCTAACAATGGTGGTTATGCTAGGGCTGGGATTGGGCTAGTGGTTTCAAATGATGGTGGTGCTGGGGCGGGGGGTTTCAAATGATGATGGTGTTGGGCTGGTGGTTTCGAATGGTGGTGGTGCTAGGGCTAGGGGATAATGATCGTGATGTTATTAGTGGTGGTTAGGGATGGGGGTGGTTGATTTGGAATTAGAGCTCTGAATTTGGGGGAAAAGAGAGAACGAAGGGAAAAGGGAAAAAGGAAAAGGAAAAGAAGATAAGGAAGGTCAGATAGCAAACACATAAGACATTGGCCAGGCCAACATTTTATGTGACTTTTTTAAAATAAAAAGGGTTTTCAAAGATGTTGGTTGGAATGACGTTTTTACACAAAAACATCAGTGGAACTAACGTCTTTTAGTATAAACACGTCAGTTAGAATGACGTTTTTAAAAGTACCTACGTTTGAAAAATAGTTTGAAAGCAACCCTCTTTTGGATATAACTTTCAAAAACCCCATGGGTTAGGGTAAAAGCTCAATTTCTGTTTGCCTACCGTGAGGATTTGCTACTTTCTCAAATGGAAGTGATTTTATATATTCACCAGTAAAACTCACTGGGAGTAGGGGGTGTTCACCCTATCTAATGAGTTGGAATTATGATTTTTCATCTTCCTATCTTATATTTTGCGGAAGAAATTCTTCGTGACATACCCTACTCGATTAAGTGTACTATTCCTACCTGAATTCTGTCCAAAACAATCAGGTAGGAAGTCGAGTAGGAAATCGAATGAGCACAATATTTTTTTGTTATTAATTTTTAGATCATTTTAATAATTCAATTAAGTAACTTACATCAATTAACCAACACAGTAATGTTAAAATGTTAAAAATTTAACACATTAACAATGTTTCTAGTTTATGAATTTTCCACACATTAACAGTATTAAAATTTTAAAAATTTAACACACATCTCTCTCTCTCTTTATGGGTATTTTGCATTTCTACTCAATTTTTATAAAATACCAAAATTTCTTTCGTTGGCCTACTCAATTTTTTGCAATAGCGGATCAGGAAGATATGGTAGGGTCAAACTATTTGGATAATCGAAAATTTGAACACCCAAAATTGGGAGAGTACTCAAACCTTGAATTCGGTGCTTGAACGGGATATTAGCATGCGAGCTGGTAGTCCAATAGTAAGTCGTACTCGTTTAGGATCGTTTTTTACTCTCATAGGGTTATCAAGTAGAATTCGAATCACGGGAACAATGTGATTTTTTGGTTGGCTTTGGTGGTGGTATAGTAACGGACTGTCCTTCCAGATTAGTAATTATGACTCCAACTAAACACTCTACAACGGGGGACCTCATTATCACACCAACGAGGTTACTCGTTATTGTTTGCTCCTTCCTTTTTCTTGACCCCCCAAACAAACGAAGGAATGAGAGAGTGCTCAAACCTTGATCTTGCCGTTTAGGTTGTTGCTAGTAGGTGTGATAATTCAAGACATTTGTATATTCAATACAAAATTAAAATGAAATTAGTGTATTTCAGTTTAGCTGTTGTCCAGTTCAAAACAAGGTTTTAATGAGAAACATGTGTATATGTTACATCCGCAAATAAATCACCATATACGAATTCAGCTAAACACGAAATTAATTTATTAAATATAACTTTTATACAGTTTGAACTTGGTATTATACAAACTTGAATATATATGTTTATAAATAATTAAGACACTAGTTGGATAAATTTTCACGTGACACAATCTTTACTCAAAACAAATTATACGATACAAGTGAACTCCGCCAACCAATCCACAATTCTCAAATTGATAGTGATCTCTTTTAATTAGTGAGATAATAGTCATGGTTTCAATTCTAAGACCCCCATAACAAAAAATTAGAGACCAATGTTACTTAGATTTAATATAGAAAAAAGTATTAATAAATATTAATTTATTTTATAAATATGCATTAAAATACTAAAAATAAAATTTCATTGATATAAAACAAACATGATAGAATTTAATGAATATTTATAAGAAAAAACATTTCTTATTGAAAGTTTCTCTTTAATTTATTGACTAAGCTAATGAATCATTGTTAATGGATTGAAATTAAACTCGAATATTAGTTTGAATCTATCACCAATTCAACAGTGGTTAGTATGCATTCACGAACAAATAAGATAAATAAATTAAGTTAAAATAATATTTTGTAAAAGATTTATTCAATTTCATACAAACCGGGGCTGCCTCTGAGTGGGACCACAAAGCCCACCGCCTCCACGTACATTAATTGGGTCCCAGAAAATCAAAAATCTGCCTCCATTTGCCAGCCCACCACGTGTTGCTAAACCGGAACATTTTCGTAATTACCAAAAAACCCAGTCCAATAAAATAGCGAGTAAAAACTTCCGCAACCAAAACATGAAGAAGAGAAAGGGACGGCGTCCTTCCTTCACGTTACCACTACTACTACGGCTACTTAGCAGCAGCAACAACATTAACAGAGCACTCACTGTACATCAGAGTATGCGTTCTTCATTTGTATGCTGATTTGCAGAATCACATAACAGACACAGACGCGCTCTCTCTCTCAAACATAAAGAAGATTACCTGTTCTCATCCCACTCCTCATATCAACCTCTTCTTTTTTTTTTTGTAAGTTTTGCTCGTTTGCCATATAAATCTTCTTTTATTTTCTAATATTTCTTTTTCTTTTTCACATTCAAAAGCAAGATATTGAATCATACAAAGAGCTGGTTTCTGTATTTCTTCTTCTTTTTTTAGCTGTTGAAGAGGCAAACATCTCTGCAAATATCTCGGTATCCTCTGTTCCCTCTTTTTGAGACATATCTACTCTGTTTTGGGATTTTCATGATTTCTTTTAGTGTTTGCTTGCTGTGAAGTAGAGAGAAAATGAGAGGAAAGTGTTTTCTCCAGTCATTATTTTCCGGTTTGTTTTGTGACATATAAAGACGTACATGCTTGCTTGTGAATTTTGATTGATGCATTTTCTGCTTCAGTTTTTCCTTTTTTTTTTTTTTTTTGAGCTCTCCGATTGTTTTATTTTATTTCAGGTCATGATGATATTTTATACATATTTTCTGTAAGATTGTTTTCATGATAAGTATGCTTATATGTTATGTTTGGTTAATAGGAAAAAGTGAAAGAAATATATGGTTTTCCGGCATTATTTTTTAGTTTGCCCTTTGTGAAACTGTACATATACTAAACTGAGATTAAGAGTGTCGTACATTGTTAGTTGGATGACTTTTTTTTTTTCTTAAATTTTTATGGGACCAACACTACAATTCTCTTTGTTGTACTTAGTCTTTCCTGGGTTTAACAATACACGAATGCAGGGTTTTTCTTTAGCTCTCAGCAATTTGATCTANTATACTTAGTCTTTCCTTAACAATACACGAATGCAGGTTTTTTCTTTAGCTCTCAGCAATTTGATCTAGTGAGAGTTTTGCTATCCCAGACTAAGGTTACAATTATCTGAATTTCTTATGTATTTCTTGGAAATCAAATAAATTAAATTGTATAAAAAGGATCAATAGTTCTCAACTATTGAGCTTATAACTTCGATTATTTTTTCTTTTAGCCCTCGGATTTGATGATTTTCTTTTTATATGCTTCGTTTAATTGCTAAGACTATGTGGAGAAAGGGATCTTATATTTCTCCCAGAGTTATTTTTTCTTAATTGTGGCATAAGAAATTATATATGTTCAACTCATAATACAACTGAGATTAAAACTAGCTACGTGGCTTGGTAAGGTGAGTTTTTTTTTTTTTTTGCATCTCTAATAGGCCACAAATAGGTTTGGAATATCTAGTTTTCTTGGAAATCAAAAGAGAGTGGAGGAATATTCTGGCTTTCGACATTTTATGATTCATTAATTATGACATACATTTGAGCTCTTGCCCGTTTAATAGTAATGANGCCACAAATAGGTTTGGAATATCTAGTTTTCTTGGAAATCAAAAGAGAGTGGAGGAATATTCTGGCTTTCGACATTTTATGATTCATTAATTATGACATACATTTGAGCTCTTGCCCGTTTAATAGTAATGATGCTGATCACCTTGTATGCATATGTTCTGTCTGTTTGTTGAGAAAATGTGGGGCAAGAGCAGCAAGCTGAGTTCCATTGTGTCTTTCACATTTGATCAGAGAAAATGTGGATGTCCACCAAAAAAGAGAGTAACACCACCATAATTATGAGACTTCTTGAGTGAGTTTGTTCTGTAATTTGAGCAATGTGGTATAAAACTTGAGGTTCTAAGTTCAATTTTCCTTGTTGGCACCAAATGCAGTGTNTTGAGTGAGTTTGTTCTGTAATTTGAGCAATGTGGTATAAAACTTGAGGTTCTAAGTTCAATTTTCCTTGTTGGCACCAAATGCAGTGTGTGACTGTAGAATTTCAGTGATTTCCTTTTTCCTCCTAAATCTGATGGATGAATGTTTGGTTTCTTAATGGTCTGACACCTTATAGATTTATATTACTTAACTTTTCAGAAAATTCCTTCTGCAATCGTTTTCTTCATATATTCTTAGTTTTCAGTATTATGTGCTAAGGTTGGCTTCTTGTATTTACGATGAATAGAAAGATTATTAGTATCTGAAACATTTCATTACTTTTGGGTACCTCAACACAGTTACAATTTTTTCCTTTTCTTTGTGCTTTGTGGGAGACAAAACGAGGAATTTTATAAGATTCAGTGCTACTCATCTTTTGACATTCATAATTTAATTATTGTTATTTCTATTTTTTGCCAATCTGCAGTTCTTTTTAATTCAGTATCATCATGATGCCTCGGTGTGTATGTTTGCTGACCAATTTCTGAGCGAATATGGGAGAATAACTGTGATATGAACTTACTGAGACCTGTATTTTTCACTCTATTGACCTGAGCAAGTAAGAATATTAGATAAACTGAGACTACCTAACATGAGGCTTCATTGGCAAGAAACAAAGAAACATAAACTTGAGCTTTGAAGATTTATTTTCTTCTATTTCTTTTGAAACCAAAATGAGATAAGGTGTTGTGTATTTCTTATCCTACAATTACCCCAAATAACTTTCAGAAAAATTGGTCTACATATGTCCGCTTCAAATGTCATCCATTCTGAGTCTTACGTTAAAAGTATCTATACATGATTTGGGAAAACATCATTTACATTCCATTGAGTATGATTATGCTGGACTTAATTAGGTGATGTTTCCCAAATTTTTAAACAACTGAACACAATAATGATCTGAAGTTCTGTTTTCTATTCTTTTATTTTGTTTCGCTTTCACAAAATAGATGTTACGGTAAGAACATAGATGTTGTTTGTCTTTGGAAAATTGATTATTCTTTTTCATTTCAGGTTTTCTGCAACAATGTCTTACTCATCTGAAGAGGAAACTGATCTAAGTGAACCAGAGTTGGAGGAATATGCTGATAGATGTTATAAGGAGTTGAAAAATGGCAAGGAAAAGGTGAAAGTTTTAGATGAATTATTCAGGTGCCCGTACTGCCCCAGCAAGAAGAAGCAGGATTACAGCTACAAGGATCTTCTGCAACATGCATCTGGGGTTGGAAAGGGTCTGCATAGCAGGGATTTAAGAAAGAAAGGGATGCATTTAGGATTAGTGAGGTACATGGAAGAGGGTCTTGGTCAGCAGGGGTTATCAGCACAATCAATGATGGAGACTACTGAGCCTCCTCAAGATAGGGATGTAAATGAGTTATTTGTTTGGCCGTGGATGGGAATTGTGGCAAATGTTCCTCATTATTGGAAGGATGGGCGATATGTCAGCGAGAGTGGTTCAAGGCTTAGGGAAGATTTGACTGGAAGGGGGTTTAACCCAGTGAGAGTTCATCCACTGTGGAACCACAGGGGTTTTTCAGGGTATGCAATAGTTGAATTTAACAGAGATTGGCCTGGATTCAACAAAGCAATGCTGTTTGAAAAAAGTTATGAAGCAAATCGTAGGGGAAAGAGGGATTATTATGCAGCAAAGCACACAAGAGATGGTTTATATGGATGGGTTGCCCGCGAGGATGACTTTAATACAAATGGAATAATTGGTGAGCATCTTCGAAAAACAGGAGACATGAAAAGTATTTCTGAAATTGAAGCAGAAGAGAAGCGTAAAACTACCAAACTTGTGTCAAATCTGACAAATGTAATAGATGTAAAAAATCAGCGGCTCAAGGAGATTGAGTGCAAGTATAATGAAACATTCATTTCCCTTAACAATTTGATGACTGAAAAAGACAAAATGCACCAAGCTTATAATGAAGGTATGCACTTGAATCACAAGGGAAATAGCTTTAGGTATAGTAGTAGTTGAATTTTTCTTCTCATTGGGGTTTTCTTTTGATAATACCATTATCACAGTAGTTTTACTTGTTTGATGTTAATTAGAGATTCGCAAGATGCAGAAGAGTGCTCGTGAGCAGCTTGAGAAGACTTTCAAGGAGCATGAGAAAATCACATTCCACTTGGAAGGCCAAAAGAGAGAACTTGAGGAGCATGAAAAAGAACTAGGGAAACGAGAGGCCTACAATGAAAATGAGAGAAGGAAGCTCTATTTAGAGAAGCAAATGGTACTGCAGCTTCCCTATGATTTATGTAGAATTATCGGGTGGAGAAGCATGGCATCCCACGTCATCTTCCTTTTCTTTCTGAAAAGAAATAAATTGTACCACGGTCGAGATATAGTCTAGCTTCCGTCCTTGAATATGCTAGTGCTGCAAATGGAAGAGTAACTGATTTGTTTTTCTCTTTCAGAATGAGAAAGCTACCTTGGAGCAAAAGAAGGCAAATGAAAAAGTTCTAAGGTTGGCAGAAGATCAAAAGGTATAACAAGAAGTTTTCTACTTTACTTGAAACACGAAAATACAAGTTATATCTTTATAGATTGGTTCTAATTTTATAATTGGTGATGTGTATATGACTTTAATGCCAGAGCGAAAAAGAGAAACTGCACAAGAGAATTCTTGAACTAGAAAAGAAACTTGATGCCAAGCAAGCATTGGAGTTGGAGATAGAGCGTATGAGAGGAGCTCTGCTAGTTATGAAACACATGGGAGAGGATGGGGATATGGAAATCGAGGACAAGATGCATAATATTCAAAAGAACCTTAAAGAGAAGGAAGAGGAACTTGAAGATCTGGAAGCCTTGAATCAAGCCCTTGTTGTCAAGGAACGCAAAAGCAATGATGAATTGCAAGAAGCTCGTAAGGAGTTAATTGATGTGAGTGTTATAGAACCAGCAATGTAATTCATCCTATCCACAATAAAGAATAGCTGCAGACTGCACAACATTTTGCTAAGAATTATTAACATGCAGGCAAAAGCAGGCAATGAGTTTTCCTTAATTAATATCATCCAGAAACAACTTGGTAAAACAAATGAGAATAATATCTCCTACTTGTGTGAGAGAGTATCTTATAGTACTTTAAAGGTAGCTGAAACACGTCGTAGACTGTAAAATATGATTCAACTAAGTGCTTAAATATAAACTCCTGTTATTGTGAAGTAGACCAAGGAGGCAAAGACTAGGTCTGTAAATCTGTTATCATGATAGTAGTACACTGATGTCTCCGTTAATCTTCAATTAGCTTTAGTTTCTCAGAAGCTTCTTTGTGATTAATGCAAATTTAAAAATGGGTTTCTTTATTTCTAGTTTATGGTTGGGGAAAAATCATAGAGAAAATACTACTTGGTTTCCAACGTGCATTTACAGTGCAGTATTCCCCTTTGTTTGAATAAGAATTTCATAAAATATTACTGCCTTGAATTTCAGGCAATTCGCTAGATAAATTGTGTTTGCCTCATCCATAAAATATCAGGATGCTGCACGAGGCATATTTTGTTTTTGTATCCCCGTTTGCATGTGTTTTTTAACTATTATCTCCTATAATAGCCAATGGCATATATTGGTGGAATCTGGATGCCTCTCACTTGAGGTCCATTCTAACTATGTGGAATTGCTATTGAACTTCTTTTCCATACCTGCATGTTTGATTCCTTGATTTGCCAATGGCCCTTAATCTGTAGTCTGTACTAAGCATAGATTTAGTTTCATTTATCCAGCTGGAGCTAGCAAAACTATTAGCATTTTAGGTAATAAAGAATTTTTGAAAATCAGGCAAATGATATATCAAAACAGACCAACTTAAACATTCTGAGATTGATCACTACAAAAAAAATTACTTGTAGTTTTCAGGTTATAGGTGATTAGCACTCCTATTTGGTAAACAAAACCTATTTTCTTGTCTTGTAGGCCTTGAAGGAGCAGCAGTCTTCTCGGGCTTTGATTGGTGTCAAGAGAATCGGAGAACTCGATAACAAGCCATTCCACGACTTTGCCAAGAGAAAATTTTCCAAAAAAGAAGCAGATGAGAAAGCTGTGGAATTGTGTTCACAATGGGAGGATTATCTTAGGGATCCTAGCTGGCACCCTTTTAAGGTTGTCATGATTGAAGGTGGTAAGGATCATAAGGTATGCACTGCTACAAAACATTACTACGTATTCCCCCACTTTCAACATACTATTTTCAGTCATGCATTTCATTTCAAAGAATGCATCATTTATTGACAATTTTCTCTTTTAACTTCTACCTTGATAGATGTATAGATGAGCATGCACAAACTTAAAACTTGGAGAGTGTGTATAATTTTTTTGTGAGTAGTTATTTTTGTTAGGGGGGACATAAAATGGCTAAATATCGCCTTTACCTAGAAAAATCACTTCAATATGGAAATTAATTCAACTCTGGGCCAGCATCTCTTCTACAGAAAGAAGTGCTTATTCCAAATTAGCTTTGAGGTTTACATGCCGCCCAGGTAATGAGCCTTTATTGACATGCAAACTGCAACTTTCTAGCTGCTAAGCCTATTCATCCTTTTTTTAACCTCACTTGAACAATGACCATGTTCTGTCACCCTTATTGTAGCATTCAATTGCCCCTCATTTGGCATGGTTGGCAGAGAATTGCTTCATATCCCTGTCGAAAGTGCTCAAGGCTTTTCTATTCCTCTTCGATCAATTTCATCTTTATTAATATATGGTTGACCTCATTGTACCATTTGACTGTGTGTGCTAAGGAAATCATTGACGAAGAGGATGAAAAACTGAAAGAACTGAAGAATGATTTTGGCGATGAAGTTTACATGGCTGTGATTGCTGCATTGGTGGAGATGAATGAGTACAACCCCAGTGGTCGGTACATCATACCAGAGCTCTGGAATTATCAATACGAAAGAAAAGCAAAACTGAAAGAGGTGGTATCATACATACTCAAGCAGTGGACGGTGCACAAAAGGAGGAAAAACTAGAGTTTGGTGATTGATCAACTTGGCTATACAGGATTCATATTATTCATCATCAAATGCCTACAACTCAAATACTTCCCATTCCATGAATGTTTTGTTTCATTCTCTGATCTTTGATGTTGTTCTTAGGATATATTCACTTAGAGTTTTATACCCTTATGCGCTTTAGTTAATTCACAGGGTGGTTCCAATATCAGACTTAATTGTGCATATAACTGAGGTATTGATAAGCATTTTCTGATATGTTTTCAATTGTGTGTATATGCCTTTGTTTTCATATTTGCGCTGCTTTACTTCTTTCTATGGGTGGGAAATTTAGTGCAAAACTGCAAATATCAAAATGAAACTTACCATTGGAAGTCACTTATATTATTATATTTAGTCATATAAAAGTCACTTAAGTGAATGAAAATTTTCTTTTTTTATCAAGTGAATGAAAATTTTATTTCTTTGTCAAGTGAATTTAAGTTATGCTAACGTGCATCTATCAACAACAAGAGACAGGCATATGCAAGGTGGGCATACTGGAAAGATAGATAGAATACCTTTTGATCTTCTGCCAACCTAGAACAATTTCATGTGGCTTCGTTTGCCCCATGGTTGTTTTCGTATTCAGCTTCTTAAAATAGAGCTTCCTTCTCTCAATTTCGTTTCTCCGTCATTTTGCATTGCAGGCATGGGATCACCCAAAGAATTAATCAATTACCAGCATCTAGTTTCCCTGCCTTTTGACTCGGGCTTTTCTCATACAGTCTCAGTTAGAACCAAATCTTTTTCGTGTAGAACTTGCTTGATTTAGATCGGATGATTCTTGGTGTTCTATAAAACCACGTGTTAGGCATCTATAAAACTATGTAATTTTCCTATTTACTGTACATCTCTTATTCCAATCTGGGTCCCACCAAATCAGGATTCTTCATTTTTTTTATTTTATATAAATCTCAATCGCCTTGCCATCAATGGTGGGCTCACAAATAGTGTTCAATGATTTGAAGATACTGATTCACACTGGGGGAAAAAAAAATTCCTGAAAGTAGGATGAAATGTTGAAATTGGGCATCTGATTGATCTTCAATCTGTCGTTCTGTTTGCATGATGGGAAAGGAATATCTCCAGGTCACATGTCCAAGATGAAAAGAAGACACATTGTGCAAGGTATCCAAAGCTCTGCTTTTTTGACCTTATTCAAGAATCCAAATATTATGAACAGTGTGAGATGACCAAAGATGAAGAAAACAGCTCACTTCACTACAACTATATGTGAAGACATCAGTTGTCTCCCACCACCACCACTCCATAATCGAGTTGGGATCGCCATACTAGTCTTTTGAACTTGTGTTTTGCTCTGCAAACTCAAAATGTGTAGATTTGTATGCGTATGCATCGTGTCAATTAGAGGATCTCTTATACATACTCAAACTGGAAACCTTGAAATATTTAGTCACTATACCCTAGCATCAAAAGTGTCCTGTGTTTTGTCACTGAACGAAGCTCCATTCAGTAAGTAGGTTGTAATGGAGGCAATTCTTTTTTTTTGGGGTGCGTAAGAGAATTATATTAATGCATTTGGTAATTCAAGTATACTTCAAGTTCATAAACATAAAATGCCCAATCTTACGAGGTTAAAAAACGACAACATAAATAAAAATTCAAGTCAAAAAAGAAAACCCATAAAACTTTCCCAATTTAAAAACTGTAGATTAGTCCAAACACATAAATACAATCATACTATATATAATTTATAGCTGCGGGCCACATACTTTCTGCAGCCGCCTCAGCACTACCTACACTCCCTTATACTGTCTCTTAATACCACTTACTTTCTTACAATCCCCACTCCACTCAGTGAGTCACTGAGCCACAACTCACACACCCCCCAAGTTGCGAAAAGTCAAAAAAGTGGTCACTCCTCTCTTCTTTCTCCTAACACACCCAAACAAATTTCCAACTTTCACAATCCCCAATAACCCAAGAGTCAAAAAAGAACCAAAATGGCGCCAAAATGGGTAAAAAAGGAAATTAAATTAACGCGGGAGATTTGAAATTCAGTTGCTGTTGTAGTTCCAGTTTCTGACATGTATTCTTCAGACCCTGAAGTTCTTTCCCGTGAAGGTTTGACCGAATTGCCAGTGGGCCGGGGCAATGTTCCAGGAAGTGGAGCTCCGTCTGTCACTGGCCCTGACCCGGAAGGACAGAGACTGTCCCACCAGAACGGCGTTTGACTGCCAGTTTTGACCCCAATTACGGCTCATGCTCATCCAACCGGTCTTGGAGCCCTTGATCCACACGTTCACGATATCCCCTGCTCCCGCGACGTTGCTGATCAGAACCAGGTTGAAGTAACGGAAACCGTTGACTGTGAATCTGATCCCACCATGCTTCCTGCATGGCACCCTGCGAAAATAATACAGAAAAACAAAGGTCAGTATGGTCAGTTTACAAGCCATGAGGTTTTGTTAGCGTGCTCTCCGAACAGAGAATTAAAGGGGTAGGGACGCGGTACGGCTGAGCCTTTTCACATCGATGAACGAGTCTCCCAGTCTCATATTGAAGACCGTGTCCCCACCACCTCCTTGTGTCCCGTCTAGTGTTTGACATGGGGCAGACTGTAATGTTGTACACGTGTCAAGTTCGTAGTGGGTAAAGATACGGGATAGGTGGAGCCCGTCGTAGTAACGAACCTCACGTGATATGTTTTGTGTTCTGACTATTTATTCCTTCTTTAAAACGGTGTCGTTTGTTTTACTTAATTGGTTTTGAGTTTGACCAAGCACAGTGCAACCAACTAATAGAAGCTCGCTTTGGACTTTCGGTTACGAAATGTTCACACCGACAGCTTTAGTATCCTTAGCCAAAATGCCCCTTCCTTACCTCCTCCTTTTCAAAGATAACATGGAATAGCAAAGTGGTACCCTTAGGTCCGGTGTTTAAAATTTGTCCAATTTACACTTTGACCCACTTAAAATCGTGTTTTAGTCGATTTCATAGTATATAAATCCCGGGAGAAATCAAATTTGTATCATATTTAATTCAAGTTCGTGTTATTTTTACTTATTATTCAAGAGTGTGGCAGGTAAATTCAAGTATGTGGAACTTAAAAACTAACTAATATTCTCTAAGTGCATGCATGTCCACTTGATGGGTTGTGTAATATATTTACAGCCCTATTAAGCTCTTATTAATTCAGTAATACTACCCAACTATCTATCTACCAATGAAAAAAATACTTTAAGGAATATAGGGGTAATTCGGTCAATTGAGAGCAACAGTTGTATGAGCAGTGAACGATCTGACAAAAGCAATAAAAAGGCCAACTAGAATCTGACCAGAACAGAACTAGACCCACACAATGAACCAAAATTTGTAGAAAACAGAGCACAAACAAATACTAACAGAGCAGAAGAGAGAGAATGTTACCGGCGGTAAGCGACGGGGACGATTCCGGCACGGTACTCGGCGATCTTGAGGAACATGGGCATGGCCAGGTCGAAGTGTGCGCGAGGAGGGTTGCACCAGCCACCATCGTCGTTGGGAAGCGCGTAGTTTGGTGGGCAAAAGTTGGTGGCCGTGATGAAAATCGAGGGACTGCCGGAGTGGCACCATTCCCGGTCGTTGGCACACTTGATCTCAAAGCATGCGCCGCAGCTATACCCATTGTTGAAGAGTGCTGTGCTTAGTGCTGCGGTGTTCACTCCGTAGCCTTGGCTGTACAAGTTGCCATACCCACATGCCCCACCTGTACGCAAATTGCAGACAGATTGATAGAGTTACAAGTGGATAAGCAGTAGTGAATTTGCAAATTTGGGATGTTTAAGTAAAACGCAGGTGATTTGATGGATTTTTGCTAGGATTAATTCAGGATTTATGGTGGATTTTTAGTCTTGGTTTGAAGTTGGAAGCAAAATGGTGGGGTTCTGCTAGTAGTAAAGAGGAAATGTGGACTTTCCATTAGAAGCCTGAAACAGAACTACAAAAAATGATATACAAAATTGTTTCAAGGCAACATGAACAGAACAAAAAAACCGAGTACTCTGTTTCTTTTACATGAAAATGCAGAAGAAATGGCTTGAGCCACAGACAAAACACTTAACACTGATGAAATGAGAGTTGATTTGGAGACGTACCCATGGTGCCAGAGGCATCACTGCCTCCATAGAAGGTAGCATGTGCATTTTGCCATGATCCTCCAGTGTAAACTCCTGGGATTCTAGCTTCAA
This sequence comes from Ilex paraguariensis, assembly GCA_963454935.2. Lineage (NCBI taxonomy): Eukaryota > Viridiplantae > Streptophyta > Magnoliopsida > Aquifoliales > Aquifoliaceae > Ilex > Ilex paraguariensis. The sequence continues at coordinate 40,063 of CAUOFW020010390.1, read as the reverse complement.
CCAGTGACAAGAGAGAGATAATGTAGACAATGCAGGCCACACTCACAACACCCATTTTCATTTTTAACTAATAAAACAAACACACTCTATAGATTTAGAGAAATAGAAAGAGCAAAGATAGAATGAGAGGTGGGAGTGGAGGGGAATGGGTGGAGGAAGGTGGACTACTTATGGAGGTGCCTCGGGAGGGTATCAGTGGCAGTTCATGTAATTTTACTGCCATTGATGGTCCTCTATTGTAAAATTTGGAGTTTTTGTTTTACAAGTCCTACGATCTTTCCTTCAACGTGGTTTCCACGGTTCAGTGCTACTGCTGTTTGTCGGAATATGTTGAACCTAACGGTGATGATATCTATTGTGTTATTATTTATTAAAAAATAATAAATAAATAAATCTCACAATATTAAATAACTATTTTTTTTATATAAAATAATAATTATTTTACATAGTATAGTGCAATTTACTTTTTTTTTATTTAATTGTGTTCTTATTTACCAGTAATATCAAGTGACGGTGTTAACAAGATACTATCTTTACTTTCATATTTATTTATGTGCTTACTTGTGATGAATCATGTCAAAGATGTCGTCTTTTGAGATAATTATTATTTGTTAGAACATGAAGATACTCCCTTTTTCTATTTCCATAACAATGTCCTTTGTACCTTTGATTACTTTTGTCTAATATTAAACATAAGTGTCTAAAACAGATATGTGCCATGGCTTATGAAGCATGAATATTTTGTTGGGATCAATATATCCGTATCAAATATTTTATTAGATATAATACTTGAGGATACGTATCAGTTACACTTTTTACGTATCTAATAATAATTAAATATTAACATATTTTATAGATATTTTTGTATTCAAGTAATATATATAATTTTTGAGTTAAATTTTTAACATTTTCTGTCTAATTCACGTACTATAGAATACATTTATAAAAATTCGTAATACTTCAAAAGCATATGAGTATTTTTTTTTTATATATTATCTACAATTACATGTCAAAAGAGTAAAAAAATAAATCTATTATATTATAGTTTTAGTAAAAATCACTTCTAAATAAACCGACTCGATAAATTTTAGTTTTGATTCCTTTAATTAATCACTTCATTTTGTGAATTTACCATAGTGATGTAATATATATTTTCTTCAAACTAAAAAGAATTATAAATTTTTCTTATTGTGTTAAAAAACTATCAAAATATATAAGTATTATGCTGATTGAAAATAATAAAAATATTAAATATATTTTATTATAGTTGTATCTTGACCGTACCCATATCTTTTTTTTTTAGATTTTGTCGTATCGCCGTATTCGTATCCGTGTTTCCTAGGCTATGACATATCAAATTTTTTTGCCTAAGCTTTGCTTTAGAAAATTAATTTAACAAAATAAAATATTATTTATCTATATCCAAATAATCCTTTTTCGAAGAGTCATATCCAAATGCCCTAGAAAAAGTACAAAAAATTTTCATGAACATAATTTTTTGAAAACATAAAGTAAAAAAATTAGAATATATTTACATATCACAAAGCAATATTCTAATTTTTTTTCTAGTTAATTAGTTTGAAAAAATATAGACGAAAAACCTTTAATTCACTATTTATTTCTATGAACCCCTTTCAATATTTTTTCAGAGTTCTTATGTAGAGCCAAATATTTGAGAAATCTTGGTTTGTAATTAAAAGAATTAAAGAAAATATACTCAAAGAGATTTGGGTCTACATATAATATAGTCCCATATTCTCTCTAATATTTTTTTTCCTTTATAGATCATTTAGTATGTATTAATAAAAGGACACATTTATATAAAATAGGCTCTATTTAAAAAAAATGATAGGTGATGTAATAAAAAATAAGAAATAAATTAAAGAGAATTACACGTGGCTTTACAAGAAGAAAGGGCAAGCTTGTGAAGTGAAACCACAAAATAAAGAGCACAAGTGAATAAAGTGAGATTTGCACCCAAAAAAAGTTAAAGTGGTTGGTGATCCACAACAGCTTTGCGTTAATCGGAAGTTGAGGCGTAACTAGCGGCTGTGATTCGAAGAATTTTTAAGGGCCCACAAAAGTATGCGTGGGATATGAGAAGGATGCAAACGGAACCCCACCCCCCATCAGCACTAGGATTCCATAATAAAATTTAGGTTGGACAATTGAATATTGTATTCGTATATTTTTAGATTCATCTTGTAAGTTAATCAATTAAATTTTATTTAATTAATTAATTGTGTCATGTATCTTGATATTGCCATGACTTATTTGTTAGAATTAGATTCTCATAATTTCTAAATCAATACATCATTTATAAGTTTTTTAATAATAAAAGATTCAAGGGGGTGTTTGGTTTGAATCTGCAAAATTATTTTTTATTCTAAAAATTTCAGAAACACTCAAAATATATTTGGTTAGCAGTTTTGTTCTCAAATTTTTGGGAAAAAAAATGAGATTTGAAGCAAAAAAAATAAAAAAAAACAAGAGAAATAGTCCCTCCTCTTTAACGAGGTCTACCCATCAAACTTTTCTTGCAGTAAAATGTATTTTTTTTTGTTGAAGTATAAAAACCCTTCACTTTATGTTTTTTTTTTCTCTCTCTGCAACGATGTTGTGCAACAATTGCCAGAATTTCTCTCTCCACTTCGACAAATCCAAACAAAATACACACATGATCTGGGTTCTTTCCAGTGTCTTTTTTTGTTTGCATTTGTGTCTTTCTCTCTCTCTTGTAACAATTAAAGTTCATATCTACATAGATCTAAAACACAAATTTGTGTAGATCTGAATTTGGATTTGGGTTCAAGACATACACATCCACATAGATCTGTGTGTGTATGTGTGTGTTTATGTGATGTGTGTTGGGGGGGGGGGGTTTGTGAAGGCAGAG
>CAUOFW020010390.1:12199-37101 GCA_963454935.2 Ilex paraguariensis | reverse complement strand
GGGGGGGGGGGGTTTGTGAAGGCAGAGAGAGGGGGGAAAGAAAGATGAGAATTGTGGCTTTTGTGAAAACAGAGAGAGGGAAAAGAAAGATAGAGATGAGAATTGTGAGTTTTTGTGAATTATTGTTCAAACAGATTTTAAAATTTTTTATTTTTTAAAACTATTTTCAAAAATATATTACCAAACATGTTTTATAATTTAAAAAATTTCAAAAACACTTTCTTAAAATTATTCTCAAAAACTATTTTCGAATATTTTTTTTTGAAATGCAAACCAAACGTGTCCCAAGTGTTTTGAGTTTGAATCTTGATAATCTCTAGTCCTGAGTTGAGTAACTTGCTTTTGACTAGACCGAGTGGGAGATTAGTTGAGTTGCGTTTAACTGACTTGAACACTTCTAATAGTTGAACCAAAAAAAAAAAATTCACTAATCATATATTAGCTGAAAAATAAAAAAAAATCCAGCATACAATGATTCATGTAATTCATAATCGAGAATGGATCAAAAAGGACAAATAAACATTTATTTTATATTATATTAGTTAAACAAGTTTATAATTTGAAATTTGAATTATTTGCAGTAATTTTATGTTGACTTTAGAATTGTGTTAAAGTAATAAATCTAGACATAAAGGCCCCCCATAAGACAATAACACTAGCACAACCCCCAAACCAAACAGAGCCTCTAGGAGTAGGAGGAGCCAGCTTGACTACACTAGCGAAACTGAGTATCCAAAGTTAGGGTGTAAATGTGGGTGGGACCCATTTAATCCCGTAATCAACGCGTCAGACACTGCGCCGGACTTTTAACTGTAGCTGGACCCACACACACGCACACATATCTCGAGCCACACCACACCACACCAGACGCGCGACAAAATCCATTTTCCTTTGTTATTTGCAGCCCTTCTTGTAAGTTGTAACACCTAATCATAACTTCGCAGAATGTCTGTGTTTCTCTTCTACTATCATTTTTTACTTTTTATTTTTCCTTCTCATTCTTAAATTATTATCACTACACGATATTATTAATTAATAATAAAATATTAAATAAAAATTGATGAGTCTGACAATTCTAATATGATAATTATTAATTAAAGTGATTATGGATAGTCATTAAAATAATAAAATTCACTAAATAATGAATTTTAATTAATGACGCCTCATATAAATAATGAGGTAATGTCACTATTAACTTGAATATTTTATCCTCTAACACACAACCACTTTTTAACCATCTATTGTGACTATTATGTAACCGAATGAATAATATATAAATATTGTTTAAAATTTTTTTACAATGTGATTAAAATATTATTATGTTTAAAATATAGAGATAATTACACCCAGATCTTTTGAAATTTGTCACTTAATCACTTAAATTTCTCGACATTTAAAATATTACACACAGACTTTCTGAAGTTTGTACGCCCGTAACACTTAGATCCTATTGTAAATATATTTGTTAATAAATTATATTTAGACCCCTCTAAAGTTTATAGGTATATAATACTTAGACCGCTTGAGTTTAAAATATTATACTTAGACAAAAATACTTCAATCAAACATTAAATATAAAATATTTTTAATTTTACAATCAAAATTCATGTTCTATTGTATCATTTATTAAAATAAAATTAAAATTAAAAAATTAATTTTTTTAAAAAAAATCATAATTAGTATACAATTATACCATCTATTAGAATAAAACTAAAAAATCAAATAAGAGTTCTAAGTCATTCATAATAGAATATGAATTTTACATTCAACATTCATACTCTATTATGTCATTTATTGAAATAAAATCAAAAATAAAAGTCTAGTTTAAAAAAAATCATAATTAATATATAATTATAATATCTATTAGAATAAAATAAAAAAATTAAACAATTGATCAAACTGTAATAGATACAATATCATTTAGTTTTAATTGAGGTAGTTTGATATTTTAATTTGGTCGTTTAAACTTCCAAATTAAATTCCAATATGCAATATAATTGTATACCAATTACGATTTTTTAAGGAAAAAATTAAATTTTTATTTTTGATTTTATTTCAACAAATAATACAATAGAACATAAATTTTTGTTATAAAATTTAAAATATTTGATATTTTATCTTTAATTGAAGTATTTTTTGTCTAAATATAATATTTTAAATTTAAGAGGTCTAAGTATTATATACTTACAAACTTCAGGGGGGGTTTTAAGTGTAATTTGTTAACTGATATATTTATATAAAGAGTTTAAGTGTTATGCGCGTACAAACTTTAGGGGTTTTGTGTGTAATATTTTAAATATCAGGGGATCTGACTTATTAAATGACAAACATTAAGGGGCCTAGGTGTAATTCTTTCTAAAATATATTTATATGATGAGTTGTTAAGTTTTATAATAAAACTAGCAATAATTTTGTGCCGAAGACATTCAATAATATTAAAAAATAAACATTAATTATAAAATATTTATATTTTAAATAATAATTTATTTTTGTTAATTATATAATTTAAAATTAATTATTTTTTGAACTAGCTTTAAAATTAAACTAAATAAAGAGAAAATAAGCTAAAAATGTAACTGTAAATTTATGAGATTGTCTGATAATGGAGAGTGTGTTGATGTGTGATTGAGTTGTTTGACATCGAGGGTTGTGCACACAAAATAATTTTTTAAGCTAAAATAAAAATTGAGAGTAATTTTGTACCATTGAGTTAAAATAAATAAAAATTCCCCTAAAAAATAATGATTATTTTTTTACATAGTAATGTTTAATTGACTATATAAAGGAACTAAAAATAATGACAAAATGATGTGACGCTTCTATATTAATGTTTTTTGTCCCACTTCACTCATAAATTTTGAAATTTTTCTTAACATGAAAATTTAAAATTATTTAATCTTTATTTTTTTTTATTTGATCAATCTAATATTACTCTTTTTTCCGTCCATGGATTTGAAATTTTTTTCCCGGTAAATAACTAATTTGAATATTTCATTACACCATCTTTTTGGATATTTTCCCTTAAATTTTCATTTTATCAACTCCATCCCCGCACAGAACACTCCTTTTTCGTAAGAGGTAGTTAGATCATGCAAGAATGATTATTCTCTCGGCAGTAAAAACTGTTGTGCGACAATGCACCACTGAGTGGCGTGGTGGTCACGTCACCTTTGGCTCTTTAGTCTGCAACACTCCCACTCCATGTGCATGCCACCCTCAATCTCCATATACACTTTCCAGGTACTATGTTTTCCATTATTAATTTTTTGGTATCATATTAAAAAAAATTAATTCTTTTTACACTCAAAATATGATAGGTGAATCCAAAATCTGATCTTTGATTCTCGCCATCTATCTGAGCAATTCTCCTTAATCTTAGGAGAGTATCTTAGTTGGTTGAGAATTTTGTGTCTTGAGTGTTACTTCAAACAACCGTCGAATTCTTTGTAGTATCCAGTTGTTTTCTCATTGCTTCAGTTTATTATCTTGTTTGAGGGGAGCTACAGCTCTAGTTTTTTGAGCTCTGCATACCTCTGACTTTCTGAGTTCAGTATACCTGACCTCTATGTTTGACTTCCGCTCCGGAGCTCCTGCTCAAGAATCATTCTGAGTATCATAAAAAAGGGAACTAAAATTTATTTAAAATGAAACCCTAAACATTTTAAGAATCAAAAAAGCGCAAGGACCATCTCTTTTTCAAATTAAAGAAGCCCAATTGTCACAGCTCACGTACGTAATGTCATGAATTACGTGACCATATTGTTCTATTCTCACGGGACTAGCCTGCCAAACCCTCATGATTAGGTCGTGGACTCTTACAAAAACGATGTAATGCATGCTCCGAATTTTATTTTATTAAAATTAATTAATACTAAATATGAACAGAAAATAAAATAATATTTAAATACTAAACAGATTGAGTAGTATCAAATATGGTAATTTTGATTTTGACCTAATATAATAATTTAACTGCTAGTTTTCATCAGCTATGTTGTGAATTTTTATTAAATTATATAAATTTTAATTCATTTCGACTCGTATTACGATTGAATAAATTGTAATTCTCATAGCATATCAATGGTAGATTAATAAAAATAATGAGATTTTATTTTTTAATTTTTAATTTGCAACTTATACTTTTCAATTCAAGCACGACATTATTAACACAATTGTTAAAGTTACTTATTTAAATAATTTGGAAAGGGTCTGATTATGGTATAAAAAATAAATTTTTTTGGTGTTATACCTCTATTTTTTTCTCTAATAAATACATGAAATATTTAAAAAAAATTGTTTTATTATTTTCTCATCAATTTATTATTTTTTTAATAAATGAATAAAAATATATAAATTAAACACTACCATTGTGATCAATTTTGATAATGGCGGTACTGTGGCCCATTCATGAAGTACGGGACCAGCTATAAAAATGCACACGGGACTAGCCTGCAAAACCCTTCATGATTAGAGCGTGCCTCTCACTCGCAATTATGTCAGCTGTTAATCATTTGATTCTTCCTCATTGGTCCAACTAAATAAATTTTGGCTCTTCTTCTCTGTCTTGGTTCATCCAAACCTACTTGTGTTACCAAATTCACCAAGGGAATATTTTGGTTTAACAAGTTTGACTGTTTGTTTGTTTTTATTTATTTATTTTTTTGATATTTCGAATGTGGTATTTGGGTTAATTTATGCGCAATTCGACGAATCTTCTCTCTTTTCTGATGCAAATCATTCACTCTAAAATTAAAAAATTTAGAAAAGATAAATTCTTTATAATTTTACTTCAAAAGAATTACTAAATTTCGAACTCATGACGTAAATTTTACTGTTCTCATCTCTATTCTACCAGACTAGGAGTAATAGGAAATGCTTCAACATCAATATGAGACAAACATAGAGGGCGAGTTTTTTTACATACCCCAAAAAACAAACTTATTGCTAGTTTTCTTCATTTGTCATTACCATTTGAGAAAGAAACAAGTTTACAATTGAATTATTTTATTAAGGAGATTATTAGGCATTTTTGTTTGGTTGTTTCGAGTTCAATGATTTTGCTAATTCATTCCAAAATGTGTCCAATCATTCTCTGGCTCGGCAAGGCAATACCATACCATACACCTTACAACAAGTGAGTCTCAATTTTTACTTTTTATTTTGGAACAATAAGCGCGTCTGAGTTTGGGACTCCAACAACCTACTATTTATCTCCTCAATAATGAGTTTATCTACTGTTTATCTTTTAAAAAGTAAAGTTTTCTTTTGATATTATAAGTATAGAAAATTGGGCATGTTTGAATACCCCAAATCCACAACATAGTATTTATCTGTCAAAATTTATAATTATATGATACATTGTACCATTTATATGTATAAATATTCTAAATTGCATGAACAAGTTTACCTTCTGGCGGTATTGAGAACTTGTTCGCTGGATTAGCAAAGCATTTAACAAAAACTCTCAAGTCATGAGTAGTTTCCCTCATCTGCTCATCACAAATATAAATCGCATGTCCAATGAACATGCACACATTACATTATGAGTTGGTACAACAAACTTTCCATGGTATGATATGGTTATATACCATAACACGTGCATCAACGTGAGTTTCATCAATGACGTTAAAACAATTCTTAATGACAAAAACATATCAATGACATTGAAATTATCTACCGTTATAACATATATCTGAAAATACTATCAGTTACCTTAAAGAAAGGATAATATTTTGGGTTGAATCGAATTTGAGGTTGAATCACACTAAAATTTGGAGGGCTAATGTTATCAACTCTTCTGATCAAAAAAATGATATCAACTTTAAGACTACAAACTACTTTCAGAATATGATTGAAATATTTGAAAATGGTCGCTTCCAAATGTTGAACATTTTCAGCTAGTAAGCGATTTTCGCTCATTATGTGATATTGTTAGTAAAAATATAACTTGTCCTTGCACAGTTACACATCTAGAGTGTTTTAACATTTTTTCTTTTAATTTCTCACAGAACAACACGGACGTAAATGAGTCTATTGTAAATTGCTCATAACACCTATTTTCATGTCTGTGTAGTAACTCCAATACATAATCATGACCTCTAAGAGCAAACGTCCTTACTATCATCAACTTTAAGTTGAGGATCAAATGTAGGGTCTTTATCTTACTCATTGTTCGAGAGAAATTTAGTGGATGAAAGAGCATTATCACTGATTGCAATTGTCTTTTCATAAATTCAACACAACTTCTCGTATGTGGACATACAAAAACGCACACATATAGAGACTCTCACGCACATACACAAAGATCCACAAATTAGACACACACAAAAGCGCACAGACATAGAGACTCACACATAGACCCACAAATCAAACACCCACACACAAAAAAATGTGCACACACACACACATACAAAAATTAGACACCTACACATACAAAAATGCACACACAAAGACTTGCAAATCAACACACACATACACACATAAAATCTATACATATCTAACTTATATCTACACACCCACACATAAATAACTCAAGATCTATGCATATCTAAGGTGCATATGCAAACTTCTATCAGATCTAACTCAAATCTAACAGAGAGACCAGCGAGAGAGTGACTTGAGTTATCTTTGTTTCACTAACAGAGGCGAGAGAGTGAAGTGATGGAGAGAGACAACGATGGAGAGAGGAAAAATTGTTCTTCTAATTAGAGAGGGAAGAGAGAATCAATTGAGTTTTTTATAATTCCATGAAAAAAAATACTTTTTTGCTACTAACAAAATTTGAAGACTCTCGCGTGCCTTGTTTATATTTTTCCTTGTTTTTTAGAACACCATTTTTTTTTGTTTGTTGTTTTTGGGCCTTGTTTTCAAAACAATTTATCTTTAAAAAAAACATAAACACATCCCAAATAGGATTTTTTTTTCAAAAAAAAAAAACAAAAACACGTACCAAACAACCCTAAGATTTCGTGTTTGGTCTTCATAACTTGGGTATAGTGAGGTCATTTTCCAATGCAATAACAAGAACATTATACATGAGATAGTGACCAATCTAAAATTAACTATTTTATATACAAATAATACCTAACTTTTGGTTTATACCCACCAGTACACCATTCCCCATTGTGATGGCAATGAGTCGTGTCATATTTGTGTTTTTAGTCCATTATATCCAATATATTTTCAAATATGTATAATTAGGTTCTTATCATATGCAAATCGTATATAATCAACTTTGTATCATGCATGATCATTATTCAAACTGTTTTGATTGATCGACTTAAATTTCACTTTTAATGGATCCAAAGATAATGAAAAGTGGTCCTTGTAGCACGAAATATCGATGTCACTCAGGGTCGGCTCTTACGCTAGGCAATTAAAGTCGTCGCCTAGGGCCCTATATTTTTGGGGGCCTAAAATTTTTATTTTTTGATTTAAATTTACTTAATTTTAATAATTTTAGATTCAAATTTAATTGAGTCTAGATTTGTTTTGAAGGTCCCAAATAAAGTTTCTAGATCAATGTTCAATCAAATCAAATTTTATTTTTTGAACCCCTAAATTTGTTTTATAGATGATCCTGACATTGCAAATAGTTGAAGTAAGTTCAATAAGATTGCGATTTTGTTTTTTTATTTTATTTTTTGGGAGGTGGAGGATCAAAGGTTGGAAAATTTTCAATCTCTATTTGCTTGACCCAAAACAAATAATATTTTTCAAAGATACATAAACCAATGTCTTTTTATATTTTTTATTGTTCAATGTAAAGCTTAAGGAGAAAACCTCAGAGTGAAAATTCAATCAATTATTGTGATTATTGTAATTCTAACACTTTAATTTGACATGCATTAAGCAAAAATAGTAGGATTAAACTCAATAAAATATTCTCTATATATTGATTATTATTTTGTAAAATATAATCATTTTTAATATTGTAAATATACACTCAATGAAGAGATAGACTATCTAACACGTGATTATGTCAAACACATGGAGGATAACAAAATCTTATTTCGCTAGTTACTTGTTGCTCAATGCTTTTATAAATTTTTTGAAATATTTTTTTCAAGATAAAGGGTAAATAAAATAATGAAGAGTTGAAGTTGAAAATAATTATCTAACCCATCAATACATAAGGACAAGATCCCAAGCACTTTTTATTTTTGAGAAAATTGTAAGTCCCCACACATAAATAGGGATAAAGGTGATGACATAGCAATCGAGGGCTACAATATAAAGAGGACACATTCACATCAAATAAATACATCAAGCAATAATATTTTTATAGCAATCCTTGAAATCCAATAAGAAAGAGAGAAAACATTTTAAAAGTTTTTTTATAGTTATCATAAACTCTTGATTTTTTCATGTCCATAAAACCCAGACATCAACTTAGGAGAAAATTTTCAAGCTTTCTTGTAGTTCCAAAAAACTTTTGGCATACAAATATTAAAACCTCAAATAAATTCATGTGGTTAGAATTAAAAGATCAAAAATTGCCGAGTCTATTATATGGAGAAACAAAAAGGTGGTATTGTACTGTTTTGTTATTACTCATAATGATATGAACTTCTTTAGAGTTAAAATCAATAATTAAAGTTGAAATGAATATATGAAATATTAAGTATATGAACATAACTAATTTAAGGAGAAGAGATAATAGTAGAGGAGTATGTAATTAATTGGAGAAGATGAAATAAAATTGTTCAAGGGAATTATATGTTTTATAAAGGATATTATGATCAATCAAAATTTTTTCACTTAACTTCTTTTTATTAGTAGTATAGATAATAAGAATAAATGAGTAAAGAAAAAGCAAAGAAAACATTTCAGAAAAACAAAGCAAGGAAATCAATTAAAAAACAAATAGGAATGAGAAGTTTCGAGGCATTGAAATGCCTTTTCTTTGATCCCACATCGACAGAGAAGTGGGGAGATGATACTTTAGTTGCCGATAAAAAAGTAGTGGGCCTCCTAATTTAAGATAACATTTGTGGTGTGGCTTTTAGGTGGGCTGTTGATTAGAACTCCTTTGATTGAGGAAAGTACAGCTGGAAGTATAGATCGTGGTCATTGAATATTTTAACAAGTTAATAAAAATAGAATAATATATTTATATTTAATTATATACTATTTAATTCTTAAAAGTTTATGTATAGACAGGGGCGGAGCAAAAAAAATTCTTCAAGGGTGGTTATTGAATATTTTAACAAGCTAATAAAAATAGAATAATATATTTATATTTAATTATATCCTATTTAATTCTTAAAAATTTATTAAACTTAAAAAGACTAAAATTGCTAAGTAATGTAGATACAAATGACAAAAAAAGAGTTAATTATGTCTTTTTACTAAACAAAGGTTAATCAAAATTATTTAGAATTGATTCTGATGAATTTTCATATGTTGAAAGTCTTGCATTAATTTTATTATTATTTATATCTATAATTATATTATCACTTAATTATTTATTATTCATTCGATTATACAATAAAATATATTCTCTATCATATCGGTGATAATTATTAAACTAAATGTCAAAATTATAAGTAAAATTACAGATATATCATGCCTTTTCTGGTTTTGGCTAAAAAATAGGGTAGACACAATTTAATATATTGAAAAAATACTTAAAATATATAAAAGTAATTTTAGAATTTTTTTTTTTTTGAAAGTGGGCATGTGCTCCCTTGGGCATAAGGTGGCTCCTCCCCTGTGTATAGAAATGAAGTGTAAAAATTTATTAAAATAATATTTTTTTTCTTGTTTTTAAGAATTCGCAATTTAATAAAATGGATTTGTGAATTTATGAAATTGAATTCGCGAATTTAAAGCGAACTCGCTCCTAAAGCATGAATTGACGTGCAAAGCTTTGAAGTGTGAGAGTGTCTACACGAATCGTGTAACACAGGATACAGGTTCAATAAAGTTAAATTTTACTTTTATGAGTTTTATACTAATATGAGATTCATTATANTCGTGTAACACAGGATACAGGTTCAATAAAGTTAAATTTTACTTTTATGAGTTTTATACTAATATGAGATTCATTATATTAGTCATAATACTACTTATGTCTTGGATACAAAAATTTGTAATTATTTATTTCGTATATTATTTCTAACTATTTTGATCAACTTGAAAAATATGTGTTTTGATTTTTCTTTAAGAATTTGATGGACTTTTGGTAAGTTAAACTTATTTAATTTTAAATTGGGTTTGTTAATAACTTCTTTCTATTGTCATGACATCATAAACATCACTAGAATGTCTAGTATTGAACTTCAAATATATTCTCTTACTATTTTATTGACTATTAATTCTTCAATGAATTTTCTAAATCTAAATGATATGTTAAATAATTTGAATACATAAATTTAAATAGTAAGTTGACATATCAAATAACAAGAAATTTGTTTTAATAAATATATTTTAATATTTTATAAAAATAAAAATATATAGGATCAATTTCACTGACAACCCTAAAAATAGTCACCCCTATCAGATGTTGTCTTTAAGAGGTACAATAGAAAACGTTAAATGATATTTTTACCCATAACAAAATATTCTTTAGACTTACCACTTAATTTGACCTTAAATTAAATACTTACTTGACCAATATAAAAATAATTTAATCATAGTTAAAATACTTATTGCTTTTTTATACACATACACATGTCTATATATATATATATATGTACAAATTTATTATATATATTATCAACAATAAAATAAAAATTCTATATTTTAAATTTTAATGAATACCCCTCCTTATTTCTACTCGTTATTACACAACCAGTTGACTTTCAATTCACCAATCTAACAAATGGACATTTGGTTCAATAATACTCCTTATCTTGTAAAGGTNCACAACCAGTTGACTTTCAATTCACCAATCTAACAAATGGACATTTGGTTCAATAATACTCCTTATCTTGTAAAGGTTTTGCCTTCTTAAGGTCAAAAGATTAAGTCCATCTCTCCCCCCCCCCCCCCCCCAAAACAAAAATCACCAATCTAACATTTAATTTCATTAAATTAACACTAATTGATTTTCAATTTCATCAAATTGATATTAAATTTCATCACATTAATATTAGTTTCATCAATTTAACACCAAATTAATATTTAATTTTATCAAATAAACACCAAAATAGCATTCAATTTCTTTAACTTAAAACTTAGTTTCATCAAATTAACATCAAATTGAACTTCAATTTTACATTCAATTTTCATAGGATGTAATATTAATTTTACAACTAAATACCTATTTAATATTTTAATTTTATTAATTCATTACCCAATTAACATTTCGGGAGTGAAATTTGGGTTATTGGCAAGTAGTGGTGAATGCTAAAAAAAAATTTAGCTTACAAATTGGATGAATGAGTTTGTGTGTGTACATGTCCTGTTTGTATGGATGAATGTGTTTGCGTGTACAAGTAGTGGTGAATGTAAAACAAAATTTTAGCTTACAAATTGGATGAATGTTGACGAGCCTAGATTTAGACCAAATTTGGGTTCAGCTCATAGGTTAAGTTCAAATTATCAAAAGGCGGGTTAGGCTTAACTTATGAGCACGGATACGAATATGGAATGTGGATACAATACAATACGGATACTATGTTACAACAAAGTCTTAAAAAGTAGGTTACAAGTACGGTCAAAATACGACTATAATAAAATATATTTAATATTTTTATTATTTTCAATCAGTTTAATACTTATATATTTTGATAGTTCTTTAATATATAATAAGAAAAATTAATAATTTTTTTTAGTTTCAAGAAAATATATATCGTATTGTTGTAGTATATTTACAAAGTGAAGTGACTAATTAAAAGAATCAAAACTAATATTTATCTAGTATTTAGAAGTAATTTTTGCTAAGATAATAATGTAATAACTTTATTTTATGCTCTTTTGACATGTAATTGTAAATAATATTTAAGAAACACTCATGTGTCATTAAAGTAATATGATTTTTTTGTTAATGTATTGTACGGTATGTGAATTCAAAAAGAGTTGATAAAATTTCAACTTAAAAAGTATATATGTTGCTCGACTACAAAAGTATCTGCGAAATATCATAATATTTAATTATTATCGGATACGTAGAAGATGTATCCGATACATATTCTNAAGTATCTGTGAAATATCATAATATTTAATTATTATCGGATACGTAGAAGATGTATCTGATACATATTCGNCAAAAAGAGTTGATAAAATTTCAACTTAAAAAGTATATATGTTGCTCGACTACAAAAGTATCTGTGAAATATCATAATATTTAATTATTATCGGATACGTAGAAGATGTATCCGATACATATTCTCGAGTATCCGACGAGTATCGTATCTGATACGATATCGGATACGGGTACGTCAACCTTAACAAAGTATCCGTGCTTCATAGGGCTTAACTCATGACCTCAGTCCAATCCAAATCTCAAGAGGCCAGGAAAAGTCAACACATGTGAAAAAGTAATCATCGAGATAGTCATTACTTCAAGATAGTGTCTGTCCCCGATAGTAGCTATCCTCCTCGATAAATTAGTAACTTGACTTTCAAGTCACCGCCACAACTGTGGCTCTATGACTATAAATTATAAACCCTCATATACATGAGGGCAAATCTCACACACTGCACCTTGAGTGTGTTCTCCCTCTCTCTATCTCTCCTACTACCTTGTAGTCTCTCATTAATAGAGTTCTCCAACATGTTGTCGCCTTCAGTGGTTAGGTCACTTAGACCCAACCATCCAATCTTTGTCTCTTATTATTAACTGCTTCATTAATTATTTTACACCATATACTCGACTGATTGATCGGTCATAGTCAACTTCATGCATCATCAGTTTTGAGCCTTCTGTGGACCCAGTGTGCCTAGTCTAGTAGCGCAAGCCAGCCCCAGCACAAGCGCTCGCGCTCACGTGCCACACTTGCTTCCTTGCCCTCCTGCGCACCCTTGCCTTGGCGCTTGCCTCCTCGCCCGGTTGTGCGTCCTTGTCTTGGCACTTGCCTCCTAGCCCACTTGCGCACCACCCACATCGCGTGTCTAGCTCGTCCAGTAGTGCCCGACGTCTCCCCTCATGGAACATCAGGTGACCTCATCTCCCGCACTTGATGACTATTCTGTGGCGGCTCTATCTTACTAGTGCCCTCTGGCTACCCTCACTGTCATCTCCCTCCTCCTCTCCATCTCTTAGGAGAAGGCCTCCCTAGTCTCTAAAAGCTTGGCCTACCTCTGCTTCTGCTGTCACCCAAGTAGCCTCAATCCTTAGTTTAGCAGCTCTATCGCGAGCCAGAAGCTCGGCCTAATTCTGTCTCTACTCTCATGCAAGCAACCTCAATCCCTAACTTAGTGGGTATCTCGCAAGTTGTGAAAAACTCGGTCTAACTATGCATCTGCTCTCATGCAAGTAGCTTTAGTCTCTAGCTTAGCGGCTATCTCAAGAGTCACCAGAAACTCAATATAATTCTGCCTCTACTTCCACGCAAGCAGTCTCATTCTTCAACTTAGCGGCTCTATCACGAGTTGCCAGAAGCTTGGCCTAATTCTGCCTCTGTTTCCACCTAAGCAGTTTCATTCCCCAGATTAACGGCTTTCTCACGAGTCAACATAAGCTCGGTCTCATTGTGCCTCTACTCTCACGTAAGCAGCCTTAATCCTCAGCTTAGCAGTTCTCTCATGAGTTGCCAGAAGCTCGATTTCACTCTGCTTTTGCTCTTGTGCAAGTAGCCTTAGTCCCCAACTTAGCAACTATCTCACGAATTTTCAAAAGTTCAGTCTAACTATATCTCTACTCTCATGCAAGCAACCTCAGTCTCTAGCTTTGCGGCTCTCTCACAAGTTGTCAAAATGTTAACCTAATTCTTCTTCTACTTCCATGAAAACAGTCTCATTCTCTAGTTTAGCGACTCTCACATGAGTCGTAAAAAGCTCAAGCTAATTTTGCCTCTACTTCCATGCAAACAATCTCATTCCTCAGCTTAACGGCTCTCTCACAAGTCATCACAAGCTTAACCTCACTCTGCCTCTGTTCTCACGCAAGCAACCTTAGTCCCCAGCTTAGCGACTCTCTCACAAGTCGCTAGAAGCTTGGCCTCACTCTGTTTCTACTCTCATACATGAAGCCTTAGTCCCCAGCTTAGCGACTTTCTCGCAAGTTACCAAAAGCTCGGCCTAACTTTGCCTCTAGTTCCACGCAAGCAGCCTTGGTCCACAGCTTAATGGCTCTCTCATGAGTTGCCAGAAGCTTNAGCCTTAGTCCCCAGCTTAGCGACTTTCTCGCAAGTTACCAAAAGCTCGGCCTAACTCTGCCTCTAGTTCCACGCAATCAGCCTTGGTCCACAGCTTAATGGCTCTCTCATGAGTTGCCAGAAGCTTAGCCTCATTCTGCTTCTGTTCTAATGCAAGCAAACTTAGTCTCCAACTTAGTGACTCTTTCACAAGTTGCCAGATGCTATCTTCTAGAAGCTCTGCCTCAACTCTCATGCAAGTAGCCTCGGTCTCCAGAAAGCTCGGCCTCAAGAGGTGTTGCTCTCTTATGAGCCAACCTTAACTACTCCTCAGCAACCTAGTGTGGCTGTTTCTCTTTAGCCAAAGCTCTCGACACCTCATCGAGATTGAGTGTCCACGAAAAAAGGCATGAAAACGCTGTAGCCATCTGCCAATATCCGAAAACAAGAATGTCAGTATGACTAAAACATACATAAGACAAGATTCCACATAAAATAGGAGTACCATAGCAAAACCCTCTATCGTGATATCGATGATACCTTCAAGACCCCAAGAGGCAACCTTTCTAATATTCGAGGGTGTCAAAAATCTCCAAAGCCTCTCCTTAGTCAAATTCACAGCCTGCAGCATAGACATCGGACCACTGTTGAAAACAGGAAAGTTATGCAGAGCTCCAGTCTTAATGGAGGTCTACACAAGAGTTTCAATCTCTAAAGTAGTCCTAGGACTAACCCTAGAACTCTAAGAGGTCACATGTTGAGAAGAAGCGAGGACACCATTAGACCCCACCTTTCGAGAAACAATAGGGGCATCAAACTTTAGTTGGAAAGCACTGGGGGCATCAGATCTCGCATTCTTAGGAAGAAAGGAAGTCGCCATCCTAGTGACATAAAGAGCCTCCACCACTTATCTATCAACCACGGGATCACCTGTGGAATCTGAATGAAAGGGAGAATTTTCAACAATTGAAGACATCATTAATTTTCCTAGGTCCTCCATGGTGTCGCCCATGGCACCGCCTAGCCTTGCGCCTCCCTTGGCGTCACCCAACTCTTTGGTGTCGACCTTGGCGCTATCCAACCTTGCTTCAGTGTCGCCCATGCTTGTGCCTCTCTTGGCATCATCCAGGTTCATCTTATTGCCACCCAAGCCTCTCTCCCTTTCCAAGGTGCCACTCGCCAAAGCGTCTCCATCTCTTTGGGCAAAAACATCTATGCCTCTTTTCATCCTTTCTCTATTGCTTGTGGAAGGAAGAAAGAGAATGACATTGCCCTAGTTCTAATCAAGAAAAATGGGTTTCAAAGACTTAGTAGAGAAATCTATTTGCTAGAATAACGGGTCTCTAACAATGGTGTTACCAAATGGAGATATAAAATTCAAAAATGCAATGGAGTAGAAAATTGAAGGAACCATCGTGTGGAACAATATACCTTGATCTACCTAAATGAAGGAGCTCACTCATGCCCTCAATCTTATATCACTACTAAGGCTTGAGGCATAGGGGACAAATGATGAGGCTAGATCTAGACCAAGTCTGGGCCCAGTCCATAGGTTAAGCTCAACTCATCTAAAGGCAGGCCAGACTTTGCTCATGGTCTCAATCCAATAAAAAACTCAAGAGTCCAAAGAAAGTCAACACACGTGGGAGAGCAATCATCAACATAGTAAACTCCAAGATAATGCCTATCCCCAATAATAACTATCCTGATCGATAAATTAGTAGCATGACCTCACGTCACCGTCACAGCTGGAGCTCTGTGCCTATAAATTATAAACTCTCCTACACATGGGGGCAAATCTCACACACTTCACCTTGAGCGTATTCTCTCTTCCTCTCTTTCTCTCTCTATCTCTCTCATTAATAGAGTTCTCTAGCTATCGTTGCTGCCTTTAATGGTTAGGTCATCTAGACCCAACCCACATAATTTTTGACTCTTATTATTAACTATTTTATTAATTACTTTACACCACACACTCGACTGATTAATCGTGCATAATCAACTTTGTACATCATCAAATGTGTTTGGGTGTGTACATGTACCTGTGTGTATGTGCGTGTAAGAGAAAGATTATTAGTGTGTGTAATATGAAAAAAATGAAATTAAAAGATATGTGGATTGTTTGGTTTAAGGATTAACTTTGTTTGGAAAACAAAAAAGGGCGTACAAAGAGTTATATATAGTTAAAGGCTAAAACTGTTATTTATATAAAAAAAAAATAATGGCTGGCACCATCACTTTTTTGGTATGTCAGTAACGTCTCTAAAGGTAGGGATGGTATATGAAATGAAAATATAAACTATTGGGGATGACAATGGTATTTTTAGAATTATTGAGGGTGTTCCTATAATTAAACAATTTTTCAGGAGTGTCATTGAAATATATATATATACTAGTTATTATCCGTGCTTGAAGGTACGATAGAACAAAAAATTCGAGTTTCAAAAAATCAATATCACTATATTAAATAATAATTTTTCTTTCCTTCATGTATTTGATTAAATCATTCAAAATTTATTTTTACCCATAATCTTCTTAAAGATATTAACAAAATTTTCTCAAAATATGAAATTCGATAAATTTTTTTAACAAATCTATACTATCGTGTATGGATAGTATATGAAATAAAAATTATGTTAAATTACAAATTAATCAAATATTAAATGGTTGAGCATGTGACAAAAAAAAGTGATGTGATAGTTTTGGGGGGAAAATGTATGACAATATAGGGGACAAAATTCAGCTTTCTACGTATTTTATAATATAGATTTGTATATATATTAGGTAAAATTTCATCTAGATCCCCTATAGTTAGGTCTAAATTCAATGACATCTCTTTCCGATTTTAAAATTTTGTTGTCACTCACTGTTAGTGATTCTCGGGTTACACCGTTAATGACGATGGTTGATTTATAGAAATATTCCCGAGTATTTTATAGGTAAATTTTATCCACACCCTTATAAATAAACCTAACTTTAATAATATCCCTCGTAAATAGACCAAACTTTAACAACACCCTCGTAAATAGACCTAACTTTAATAACACCCTCTCTTGATTTTGAAATTTCAATGCATTCCCTTTTAGTTCTATTATATTCGCTTTTATTATTTCGTTAATTTAATATTAATTTATTATTTATTTTTATCAAATCAACATCAAATTGACATTCAATTTTATTAAATTAAACTATTTAATTTATTAAATACTATATTAAATTTTATTAATTTAAAATTTAACTTTATCGAATTAATGTCATTTCTTTAATTTAATACCAAATGAACATTCAATTTTATTAAAACAACATTCAAATTTATTCAATTAACATTAAATTCAATCAAATTAATAGTAAATTAATATTTAATTTTATCAAATTAAAACTAAATTAATATTCAAATTTATCAAAATTATAATCAAATTTATTTAATTAATATTAAATTTTATCAAATAATTTTAAATTTTATATATGATGTATGATGTGTAAGGAGCGATCGAACGACGTTGTAGAGGACATATGATGGCCTAAGAATTAGAAATTGATGAGATTTTGACATTGATTTTATCGATTGTAATTTTTATTATAGAAAATTCATTTTTAACTATAAAAATATTATGATAAAAAAATTTAAAAATTATAAAAACTTGATTATGTAACCGAATGAGTAATAATATGATGTCTAACATTATAACAAAGTTATAATATAATGTTTTAAAAGAAAAAAAATCATTGGGATAATATAATGATTGAAATTACGTTTGCTGGCTGGCTAGCGCATATATAATGGAGAAAGAATTGATGACTTTTTAGTCTATTTACATAATAAAGGGTAATTTTAGTATTTTCACAAAATATTTAGTTAAATCATTATTTTATCTACTGATAGAGACAAAAGTTATTTTTTTAGAAGTTGTCATTGAATTTAGACTTAATTACATGGTGTTTAGATAAAACTTTCCCTAAATATAACATGTAGATATAGTATGTCTTCGATCTGTGTACTATATATATATGCACAATAAAGATGTGTGTGTGATATAAACAACAAAGATAGAGAGCAGTTGCATTAGGATAAAATTTTGGAAAAACATGTGCTTAGTTTGAAAAGAGAATCATGAAAGATAAGAGTGTGAGATACAATCAATGTCTCAGTGTAGAAAGTAATCCCTTAACATAGGAAATAAAATCAAGGAAATAATGATATGAGTTATAATCTGTATTTTAGGAAGAGAGAGTCAGAGTTGAGGAATGAGAGATCGTTTAGGATTTGATTGAATTGACCAATTTAATGTAGGGGATGTCAATTTTAGAAACTAAAAATTTTGAGGGGTAAAAATAATTTAAGAGTTAATGTGGTACGTTGGATCAAAATGATCTGGGACGTCAATAGCTCGAGACAGTTTGAGATAGCGTCGTCCGTTGGATGATGTCTTTTTTGGTTATAAAACAATATTGACCGCTCTTTGTCTCTTAAATTCAAAATCTTTCTATTTTATTTTATATATAATAGGACCACATCCAAGAATTTCGCTAGAAACCTTCGTTTGGCGAGGGCCGGCTTTGATGCCATTAGTTACAAAATTAAAGCAATAGCATTTATATTTGGTTCTTTTTTATTTTTAAATATATATATATATATATATATATATATATATCTTTGATTTGAAATTCAAGAATTTGGGCTATCACTATACTCTTTTTTTTATCCATTCTACTAGAGGTAATCCGTGCCCTGAACGTATGGTATAATGTTAATAATTTTAAAAGAGATATTTGTGGCCATTAAATGAATTTATTTGAGACTGTCGGATGGACTTATTAAAGTCTCTCCTATTTTATATTAAAAATTCTGTAAATTGCAAATTGACTCATCTACCATGTTTGAAATTTCTGTGTGTATATTTTATTTATTTCTTTTGGGTCCAAAACTATTATAAGAAGTGTATGATGCAATTTAAATTTGTAATCTTAAAATTCAACAACGAGGTGACGATGGGTATTAAACCTTTTTATTTTTTTGATTAGAAGAACCAATCTGAAACCTCCACTTGAAAGTGGAAGAGTCAAATGACCCTATAAACATACACACGCACCCAAAGCTATTTGATGTGAAATAGCCTTAGCCCCCCAGAGACATATTTACGTACCATCTTTTTTAGAAAGACTGGAACCCCACACCCACCCAGACGCATGGGACGGTATCCACTTAGAAGTTTTTTCTTTTTTTGATCAAAAGAACCAATCTGAAACCTCCACTTAAAAGTGGAAGCGTCAGATGACCCTATAAACACACACACGCACTCAAAACTATCCGATGTGAGATATCCCCTGGGTATTAAACCTTGAAGCCCTACTTTTCAACTTGAAATATTCTTCCATTCATCCCATTGTATATGTTGGATTGAGTTGGGTTGACTTGAATAACATGGGTTCTTTTTCCTTTCCTCTTTTTTTTATTTTATTTTATTTTGTGGTACATTGAAAAGTTAAATAACATGCGTTCATACAACCAAAGCACGCAATGACCAACCGTACCTAAGATTCGATTCTCCGTCAGTGCCGTACCTTATCGTCTAAATCTTAGAGAATAAACATATTACCACATGGATTTACAACTGCCGCCCTTTCCATGATTGACGATTTGCCCTATTGGATTCGTATTAGGTGTCAGTTATGTTGTGTTAGACAGATTAGTTATGAATTCTATCCATGAGTAGCGGAGCAACTGTTTGGGCATAGGGGGCCCTTAAATTTTTCACATTTTCTCATTACGTCTTTTAAATTGGTCCTCTTTAAGTGTTTGAAATTATATTTTAGGGTTAATTATAATTTTTCCCTTCCAATTATATTCCTTGTTGCAATCAATTTCTCGTAGTTTTAAATGTTATAATTTATTCCCTCCAAATTTCAAGTGCACTGACAAAAAAAAAAGTTTGAAATGGATTAAATTGATTAATAACAATAACTGAACAATTGAAATAACCATTGCACATTATCTTATACATTATTTTTCATATTTTTTTTCTTGACATACCAATTTTGTCCATAAAAAATAAGAAAACAAAAAAGTCATAACTGAAAAATAAATAAACCTTCGCCTCTATCTAATCATAGGCAAAAGGAGGATTTTTATCGGAAGGAAAAATGAATGAGAGTTAACCATCTGAGGTAATGGAATGAAGTGTATAAGAGTAAGGGGCAAGTATGGATATTTGGTAAAGGAGAAAAATAGGTGTAAGAATCATTATCTCTTTTTAACAAAATAGGAATCACGTGAATTTGACATATTTAACTTTTGTCAAGTTTTATTGTCTAAAAATAAATATTGAAGTTAATTACAAAATATTCAAACTTAAAGGGAATTATTTATTGAAATTAAAACCTGAAAGTGTGAGTTACAAACTACCCAAAGTTGAAGGAAAATTTTGTAATTAACCCTATATTTTAATCCTAAAATTATATTGCTGATTTCATTTTATATGACATCTCTAGTTTTTAAAATTGTAGTTTATATCCTTAAATTATGATCTTGTTTAAAAAAATTCAACAATTATGCAAAATAAAAATTTAATGGTTAATGGTGTAATGTGTTCAAATCATTAATCAATTAGGTATGATGAAATTAGGGTCATCATGTTAAGAGAACAAAACATAATTTACCAAAACCTGATATCTATGGGACTCAAATCGTATTTTTAGACTTTCATTCTGCATATATGCTTAATGAAATTTACACGTATTACAGTAATTGTGTAATAAAATTGAGTTGTATGAAATGATGTGAAATTATTTAGCATCTAATTAAATTAACAAATTTGAACTATACAATGTATCTAATGAAAATTTATGTTAATAAGTTCTATCTTACTATAATAATAACAATAATAATAATTTTATCTCTGTCCCTTATAGGACCTTTGAATTGAAGAACAAACAGTTGCCCATGTACGGAATCAAGTTGCATTAATTAACATGACGGTTTTATGGGTAAGGAACATTTTGCCTTGTATGTACCTCCATCTTATGCTGACTTTGATTTTCTCTGTGTTTGGTGTATGACTTTTAATATAACAACTTTTGGTACCTCTCTATTTCCACAATAACTGGCTTGACATATAGTAATTTGGCATTTGCTGCCACTAATCTAGGCGCAATTGTCGAAAACAATGGCTCTTGAGGTACCGCATGATATTCTTATGGTTCGAGGCGAGGATTAAGAAAAATTTGTTGAAGTGGGACTTATTGTCAATTCAATGATATTGAGATGACATAGTTTAAAGACACACCTGTGAGAGAGAGAGAGAGAGAGAGAGAGAGAGAGGATTAGAAGCAAGATTGCATGTGGGTAAGAAGAAAGCTAGCCTAACCATAAGCATGTGGGTGGAGAAACCTCTCAAAGGAGACAAGTATTTGTGTCCTTTGTTTATTTCTAAACATCAATTCTATCCTTTTCTATGATCCCACCCTCCATGTGATCTTCTAACTTCTAATATAAGCAAAAAATCTCTTAGCACACCATCATTTTTGTCAAATTCTTATCACCATGGCCCATGTCAACAAATCTCTCTCTCTCTCCTTTTTCTAATCTAATGAGATCAAAATGCAATTCAATTCGATCAAACTTACTAATTAAAGAGGTTCAAAACTTTAAGTTCAATTATAAACTGACCACCATTGAATTATAAATAATTAGATAGTATTTTTAAGTAGTATCGACTATAGTATCTCTATATAAAATGTAAATCTATCAACTCCAGCGGCCCATTCAAGTGCTGAACATTATAAACACCCTTAAACATTCAATCAGTTTGATTGGATCAGATGGGAGAGTGGACATTTGCCGTGAGGATGAGGAAGATGACCAATTAATATGGGACGACCCAGCTCAGGTAAGGCTGCTTCATTGGTATGAATTGTTTGACCAGAATCTGGAAGATGAGCCCTCACGTACAAATGGCTGCAAGTGTTGGGTCACAAGACACATCATTCAATGTGTTCACCAATTTGGTTGCAAATGTCTGCACGACTGACTGATTTTGAATAAAGTTTTCCACTTTGGAATATAGATAGGGACATGGCCCTTTGAAGCCAGGTTGACTACACAGCCTTGTCCACACGTATCAGAATAAAAATGTTATTAGATTTAATTCAGTATAATTATTGGATTAAAAATGAATTTCATTTAATATTAAAACTAACAATTAATCCAATGAGTGTATTGAATTAGATCTCAAATCAGTTCTGATGAGCTCAAAATCAACTGGGTCAAGCCCCGATAAAAATAAACCAAGAGAAGCTCAAATCATTAGTACCCAGAAAAAGAGCCCAAGGCCAATGCACCAAAAGGGATTCAAGTCACCAACGCCCGAAGGACACACCCACGCAAGGGGGCTGGGCTCCCTTGACTCCTCTTCATCCTTCTCACTTTGCTATTTTGACCCCGTCCGACCCAACTCAGGATCCAGGAAGCCCGAAGGTATAGGAGCACGTGAGAGAGAATATCGAGATACGTCTCATGGAAATCTAGTCCTACCTTAATTGTACTTTACCAAAAGAATAGAGTCATCTCCCTCACGTCACTACTCACTGCCTCATCAAACTTATATAATGTAAGTCTTTTTCACATCGAGGAGCATCACCTTTGATATCTCTACATCTCACACACCTCTCTACGCCTTTTTACACTTCAAGTTACTCTTTCCCAAGGCATTGCAATTCTCCTGGGGAATATTCTCCCGGTGACTTTTATTCATCAATAAAGGACATCGGTCATCGCTGTCTTTTCCGATAATGGAGTAGGTCACCTGGACCAAACCACTATAAATATGTGCGTTTGCTATTATTGATTGTTTTGCCATTAATTACCTGTTTATTGCTCATTAATTGCACCCTTGTAAATACTCGACTGTTGATCTTGTGCAATACAATTTTGTGCGTCATCAATTTATCTATAACATTGATCAGTTGAATGAAGAGGACTTAAAAGTTTAGTACGGATGTATTTGGTTTAGGCATTTTAATGATGGAACTATGGATATGTTTGGTTTAGGGTGCTAGAGAGTGAAATTAGATTAAATTGGATTTGAATTTTACCTTATCTCATCTTTGGAAGGTTAAATTGGACTTGCATTATTACTAATCTAAGGCGTGGTTGAACGGTATCTTTACTCCCATAAGGAAATTTGTTACTCAAACTCCTCAAATATGTTTCAAATGTATGTGATCACATATGAATTAATTTCAAGAAAGCTCTCCTCTCTACCAACATGAAGCTCGTTGCCATTGTTGTTTTCAACATAAAAAACAACAACATTAGCGATAATCTAGGTCAAGGCACAAAGCAAGCTCGAGCCGATGAAACTTTTGGTAAAATAATGAAGGAACCAACACTCCTTACACTCTCTTAAAGACTTGTGTCACAACCTTCGGATGTTGAAAAATCATTGATTCCCGATGCCACACACAAAGGGGAGAGAGAGAGAGAGAGGAGGGAAAAAATAAACTTGCAATTATAACTATAATACTTTTGAAACTTGTTTCTAATTCTAAGTCACGCCTAGATAAGTTACCCCCAAAACAAATACAAATTAAAAAAAAAACTTAATGATTTGGTGTTATGAGTATGTACTAGAGCAGGCAGGCATGGAATCATTAAAATCTTTTTTCGGGTTTTTATCATACCATTTGTTGGAAATGGGCCCTATTCTTATAAAACTTTGCACTGTTGTGTTCACAAAACTGGTTTATAGAACTTTAGGCAGGCCCCAAGAAAACACCCAGTACCGCCGATAAGAAAAAGTGCATCATATCGGCGATCTTTCTCTGCTTCCAAACGCAACATTACTAGATTTTTTTTTCATGACGAAGGCCATTGTCATATTATAATTATTTGTGTAAAATAAATTTTGAATATCTATAAATTACAGGCATCAGTTAAACTTGCGACATTTCAATAGAGAGTAGAATCCAAGACATTTGAGTTCATCCCAAGCCTTTGACCATCGTGAATTAGTTTAAATGGTCACAACCTTACATCTCAATTGGAAGGTTGAGGTTCGAAACTCAGTCAAAGACAAAATGTATGTCATGGGGAAAAAAAAACACCTTTCTCGTGTTAAAAGCTTGAATATGGTACCCACAAGCTGCTAAGTGGATCGCATAATTTTTATCTAATAAGTAAGTTAGACCTATAAATACATAAACTCGATTCAACTCAATAAATCTTGTTTCTTTTACTTGAAATCGCGCATGAACTAGACAAGTCTATATTTATAAGTACAAAACAAAATGGCATACTTTTCTTGTGAAATAAGCTTAGTCTGCTTTTTCTCTCCCTCTCCATTCTTTTTTGGGACCAAAATAATCGTGCCTCCTCTTTATGATATGCTCACATAATCACACTCAGCCATATCAACTAAAGTGAGGACCAACTACCAAACTGACCAACCAACCTACCAACCTCCATAGGCTCTAGTTTATACACAAAAGTCACATAATCTTGGCTTTAATTGGAAAAGGGAAATCTGTTGAGAGGGTGAAATTATTTGACAGAGATGATTGAAGTCACCCACCACATGCATAAGGCACACCTTGGTCCATCCACAATCGATTATATTATACTTTCATTTAATGCTCTCCCCCCCCCCCCCCCCCCCCCCCCCCCCC